>BRDA01031421.1:26687-42907 GCA_036984385.1 Crenuchus spilurus | reverse complement strand
ATTCGCGAGCCAGTCGGGGTTGCCACAGTATTAATAATTCCACACATAAGTCGCTCCAGAGTATAAGTCGCACCCCCGGCCAAACTATGAAAAAAAACTGCGACTTATAGTCCGGAAAATACGGTACTATTTTTCAAAGTTATCAAGCCTCATATTGCACTTTAATGTAACAAATGAGTATTGACTATTTTATTTTGATTATTTTATCTAAACATTAAACATCTTGGATGTTGTTTTCATTTAAGACATGGGCAAAAGTGTCATGCTTTTAGTTTTCTTAATGTTCTTTAAGTATTAATAAATGAAAAACAAAGTTAAATTTGTCTTTCTTTTTTATGCTGATCCGAAAAATGATCCGATCCGTGACTCAAAAACTGTGAAACAAACTGATCCGTGAGATTTGTGATCCGTTACACACCTAGTTGTAAGGTTTTAATGTAAATAAATAGGCTTAAAAGAACTGGAGAAGTGTATAACTTAAATGTAGAGTCATATTTGGGTACCTGGTAATTAATCCTTTCCATCTGCAGCCCAATTACCAGTCAAGAGAAATCAGCCCAGCTTCTCCAGTTACTGACTTTCGTTCCACTAGACTTTCTTTCTTTAAAAGAGTGTCCTCAGATCCACTCCAGATGAAGTGCTAGGAAATCTGATTACTCCAGGGAGAGAGCAGAGCGACGGCGAGGTCCAGAAGAGTGAGGAAACTCAGAGACGTGTTGTGAAAGACAGCTCTCTCCTCAGCCCCAAGAGTCCGAGAATAGCAAGCAAAGTGGTTCTTCCAAGACAAAAGGCAGAAAAGGTCGTTGTAGCTGGTGGAGGTGTGTGTAGGTGGACTATTCAGAGCATTACACAACAGCTGCCCTACATGACACCCTGTACACTGCCATAGGCCAGCTTATAGTCTTTACTCCTGCTGTATGGATGGGGCTAATGGCAACCAGTCCAAAGCTGTTTTCATTTCAACAACTAACAGAGGCCTGAAGTGAATTTAAATTGTCTGGAAATGTAAACTGTGCTTGCATAATTCAAAAAGGCTTCACTTTTGTAACCAGGGTTAGGATACAATACAATAATTATTCAGAATTTGTAATTTTGTTACAAGTCAGTACTAATTCCCTTTATACTTATACCTGAATACTTTAGTTAAAGGACTACTCAACTGTCAAATGCTAACAATGTAATGTGAAGTCTGTGAGCGGTCACTAAATATACAAATTAATAGAGCTAAGAACCCATTTGAAACATAAGCCAAAGTTACATCAAACCAAAACAATTTGTTAAGCAATTATACATTTAAATTCATCTTACAAACATAAATTAATTACCCAATCTAAATTGGCAGGCATAAAAACAGTCACATTGAGTGTAGTCATCAACAAAGTGCTGGCTTGAAACACTTTCAGTTTTATGTTTGATGCTGATTAACCAAGTAAAACTGCAATACAATTATTTAAATTTCACATCAAAATTGTATTTATATGTTTGAAAAGTAGCAAGGGCCCCTAAGGAATCCCCACAATCTAGCAGGGCATGCCAACATCTCCACCATTTGGACTGAAAAAGGAGCCTCCCAACTGCTTTTTGCTGTAAATAATTGAATAAAACTTTATTTGTTCTCAATTTTTACCCTCTACAACCTGTGCCATTTCAAACTTAACAATGCTTCATTAGCTCTAATGGGATTAGATTATTTTATTGGACGTCTGTAAGAAAACATTTTTCATGTCTCCTTAGTGATGAAACTCATGCACCTGTATTGCATTAAAATAACTACAATGTTCTAGGTTTCTACAAACTCGGATGTCTGTCACATATGATTATCATTAATTGTTCACGTATACACTTATTATTTACAGTTTCTAGGCTACCTATTATACTTAAAACTTTATTTTTTGTGCATTTTTGATACATTTATGTCAACGCACCTTAGTTAGGCCACTTCCTTGTCCACACCCCTCTTGTTACGTCTTGATTGTCATCGTCTGGTCCCTCATGTTTCTGAGTAATTAGTATATGTATAAAGTCTTCCCCTGTCAGTAACCCATTGTCGGTCATTTCATGTATTCAGGTCAGGCGTGCGTATATATGTATCCTGGTCAGTGTTACTATTTCAAGTCTTCTGCTCTGTGTTTTTTCAGTATAATCCCAGTAGTCTGTTATATTCAGTTAAGCCACTGTGATTGTTTGTTTCACATGTGTATGTTAGTGTTCCTGTTCCAGCTTTATTTACCATCTTACCTGTCTGTGAGAGAAGCAGATGGAGAGGGCCGGGTGTTTAGCAAATTTAAATAAGACAATAAGGCAAAATAAACAATTGTGACCCCGCCAGGGAAAACCAGGCCAAAGTTTTTTTTTTTTTCACAAAATTTGTTTTTTTCAAAACAACTTATTTGTGATTTTAAGTTTTGTTTTTGATCAAAATATGTACTCCGATAGATCTCTGAGACTGTTATCTTACATTTACAGCAATAATACTGAGTGGCTAAGTTTTGTCGCTAATGTGAGTGACACGATATTGACACATTATCTCAGTAAATTGCCCAGTGACTTTGGCCTGGTTTTCCCTGGCGGGGTCACAATTATTAGTTTAGTTTTGAAATAAAAGTATTAAGTGTGTGTGTGTGTGTGTGTGTGTGTGTGTGTGTGTGTGTGTGTGTGTGTATGCCTGTGTTTTGCTGATTAAAACTTTCATCGGCTTCGCCCTGGAAACGCCAGTGCATAACAAAACGCGCAAAAATAGATAAATACATTCTCTCTGTGTCCTTAGTTTAGTTTTGAAATATAATATAGTATTTGTACTCTGTGTGTGTCTTTCTGTGAAACTGGCCTTTCTGTGAAAGTGAAACTGGAGTTTCGCTGACGAACATTTTCATGATTTTGCCCTGGAGTGTTTGTCATGTCATTAGCATATCAAAAGAGTTTTAATTGCCCCACGGGGGAACCAGGGGATTTTCCCCTTACGAGAATTTTCGTGGCATTCGCACTTCTAGTGTTAACACTCTATTATTGGATATAAACTATTGGATTACCCCTGTCTTCTGTCTCATCTGGACATTCCTACCAGCCAAGCCATTACAAAATTACCTATACAAGCGGTGTGCTCTCCGTGGTGGGACTTGGAAGCCGGTACTTCCCCAACATGTTTTTGAGCCCAGGAAGGTGGGCTCATTCAGTGAAGTTTTTAGAGAGCCCGATGGTCGACGGGGGTAGAAGGGCTATGTGATGTACATGTCTTTGTTTCTGGTTTTGTTCTGTTTATTTTTCAGTCTGTTTATCCTGGATGTGATGGACCTGAAGCGTTTTCCATAGGGCAGCTGTTGGAAAAAATGATGTCCAGGGTGAGAGAGGCCTTTCAGTATGTTGGCTGCCCTACTGAGGCAGCAAGAGCTAAACAGATCCTTCAGACTGGGCAGTGGACAGCCGATGATCTTCTGGGCAGCATTGATCACTCTCTGTAGTGCTCTCCTATCTGCCACTGAGAAGCTGCTGTACCATGTTGTGATGCAGTATGTCAACACACTCTCAATGGCACAGCAGTAGTAGGACACCAGCAGCTTCTTCTGGAAAAGTCTGCTGTGCCTTTTTGACTGCAGCTGTGGTGTTGGTGGTCCAGCAGAGGTCATCAGAGATGTGCTTACCCAGAAATCTGAAGAAAGGGACTCTTTCCACACAGGCCCCATTTATGAAGAGTAGTGTAGGTTCTATGCATTTCCTTTGGAAGTCTATGACCAGTCCCTTTGTTATGGAGGAGTTCAGGGAGAGAATGTTCCCAGCTCACCACTCAACCAGTCCCTGAACTTCATCCCTGTAGGCAGTCTCATCTCCACCAGATATGAATCCCACCATGGTCGTGTCGTCATGATTGTGTTGCAGGAGTGGGTGGGGATACAGTCATTGGTGTAGAGTGCGTAAAGGAGATGTTACACTCAGCACACAGCCCTGAGGAGCACCTGTGTTACCCTGGAGGAGTGATGGTGGCCTAATCTAACTGACTGGGTGCGATTTGTTAAAAAGTCCTTAATCCAGATGCAGGTGGGTTGGAAAAGTCCAATCTCCGTGAGTTTGGTCACCAGTCTGCTGGGAATGTCCGTGTTAAAGGCAGAGCTAAAGTCTATGAATAGCATCCTCACATAGCTCCCCTGATGTTCAGGTGTGTGAGTGCCGTGTGAAGGGCAGTGTTGATGGCATCCTCGGTGGACCTGTTTGCTTTATAGGCAAACGGATTTTGGTCGAAGCCGGGTGGGAGAATGGCTCTAATTTGCAGTAGAACCAGTCTCTTGAAGCACTGCTACACACTGGATGGAAATAAAATCTCGGACAAAGTCCTATAAAAGAAGAAATAACCCCAGAACATCTGTATGCATACAGTATAATCCAGTGCAGATAAGGCTATTGAGCATATTGACTTTTTTTTTTTTTTTTTTTTACTGCATTTTTCTGAATCTGATATGTTTTTAATGGGTTTTTTGGTCCATTATGTTGAGACAGTTTATCAAAGTGAAAAATAATTGTCATGGCATACAGGTGATGTGCTCAAAAAATGTCCAAAATAACCCAAGACTGCCAAGGGTTTTAAGACTACATTCTTACTTCAGTGTAATCAAAGTGCATGGATTTTGTCCAACTTACATCACCATGATATGTACAGTATACCCTTGATACTCACCATCAAACAGACTGGCCAATTAAATTTGAATGGATAAAATCTAATAAATACATGACTTTAAAGAAGTAAAATGTGCTCTGATTTCCCATTCTCATTCACTTTAAACTGAATGTAAGAAGAAAGAGCATTTATTGCAGTACAAATGACATGTTTCGTTTATTTCTGTGTCAACATACATTTTCTGCAGGGAATCAGTTTAGATTGGACATTTCTGCATATCAATTGGAAATCAATAAAACACATACAGTAAATGTGCATTAAAGCACATGGGTTAACTTATTTACACTTAAAGTCAATGAAACATGGAGTTTATTCAGCGTTTGCATAAGATTGTATATGCCAAGAAGGATCTATGTAGGTTAAAGGTAATTGCCTATTCAGATATAAATGTGTTTTTCATCCCTGTAATGACATGCTGTCAGTCTTTTTTAGGCATTAGCCAATAATTTTCTTTCATTATGTTCAGGACTATACAATAGAGGATAACTGGGTACAAGTACAGCTTTACAATACTGAACTGCATAATAGTCTAATCAGTCACAAAAATGGTTTAAATCAGTAAGCATTCACAGAACATTGTTTTGGGAGACCCCTGGTCATCAAATTTCATTGGGGGACTCCAAACCCTAACCAGTATATCCATCCACCCATCCACCCATACATTTATTATCTTAGCTTCATGGTCTAACAAGTATAAAATAAATAATTTAATTTAATACCTGGAAGGTGAGAACAATAATTAATGTCCATGCTTGCCCAAGTTACCCAAGTTGAAATTGTGTTCAAATTAAACAAAAACAGTCATATTAATGTACAATGTTTAGATAAAGAGTAAAATTTGCATTATGTGTAAGATTAGCATGTCTACAGATTAACTTGAATCTTTTAAGACAAACTCAGTCTTAATGCAAAAAAAAAAGAAAAGAAATACTCCCAAATGCATCAAATGATAAATGCTGGCATCACAATTTTTATTTCATTAATCTACAGTGTTGCCCATTTTTGTCAATTTGCCAATTTTCTTAAATTGTAAATGTATACTGATGTCATCCAGACTATGAAGGAACACATAAGGAATCATGTAGTAAACTTATAAGTGTTAAACAAACCAAAATATGTTTTAGATCTTAGATTCTTCAAAGTAAACACACAAATGATGTCTCAAACAAGAAATTCAAGTAATGAACTCTTGACAAGGCACAGCTGTTAACTGAAAGCCATTCCAGGTGACTACCTCATAAAGCTGACTGAGAAAATGCCAAGAAAACTGGCATCTAAGCAAGAGATGCCTACTTTGAGAAATGTAAAATATAAAACATCCTGGTTAGTTTAACATTTTTTGTTTACTAAATAATTCCACATGTATTTCTTCATAGTTTGGATGACTTTAATATTAATCTATAATGCAGACCATTTTTTAAATAATAAAAAACACTGAATGTCCACAAGGTGTGTCCAAACCTTTGATTAGTACTGTATTTCTGCATAAATATAACCTATTGTATTAATTTCCCAGAACCCCCCTTTGAACCCCTCTCATCAGGTTACTTCTGCCTCAGCTGGACCCTATTCCCTGTAATCAGCTCTCCTCTGAAGCTCTCATCCTCTCATTGTGAAGTATTGTAATTGCCTCAGTTCATACCAAGCATTTACTCTTTTGTTTTGCTTTTCATGTCCTGACCATGCCTTCTTGTATTCTGCTAAGTCCTCTATTTTTGACCTTGGTAATTTACTTTGTTATTCTTCATTGTATATCTTGTTTATTGTCTTAGCCTTTGCTACTAGCGTACTGGAGTCTGCATTCCCACCAACGGTATATTAACTAAATAAAAAAAAAAAAAAACGTATATAACTCAGCAGGATTTTAATCCAGAAACAAAACTTAACATACCCTGTAAACCTTAAAGGGTCTAGTTTTCATATAGCTTGAATTGAAATATATTTTTAGATTTTTGTGAGAGAAGCATAATTAAGCAGTGACACATTGTTCAGCTTGAGTTGGAGCACAGTGCATTTTTTCCTACCAAATGAAGAAATCTGCCATTGATTATGATAATGGCAAGGAAATTCCAGACATTCTGTAGGTGTTTTAGCAGGAATGTGTGCTAATGCTCATTTTGTCTCTGTAAACAAAAGAGCTCACCTGAACTAAAACCTCTCACCTTGAGTGTTAAGACCTATCTCATAAATATTCAATCTAGGAACCACTGAATGAGTGAAACACGTCAACTTACATTTGTTAAGCTTTAGAAATAAAACCACATACAATTTCTAAAACTGTAAAGAACAGTGTGTATCCAACACCTCTGTTTATTCAGTTCAGAGCTCAAATATTTAGTGTGAGAAATGTTTTGAGTGTTTTTTCACAATATATCAGCACATCAAGTTTAGAGCAGATTTAATCAAAAATATAGGTTTATGACACTCTTACTGTTTTCACACTGTTGTTGCTGAGTTTGTGCTGAACAAAACTCTGTGTAACACTTTGGAGGACAATTTATTTTAGATGACTGTAATCTGTAAAAAGAAATTCAGGGCATGTCAGACTACATCAGAGTGTCATAGGCTAGTTTGTCTTCACTCAGTTTGTTCAGCTCTGTTTGTTTAGCCTAGCCTTGTATTGACTTAGCACTGTTTGTTAGCTTAGCATTAGTATAACCTTATCCTTAATGCTCTCGGATTATATTTACCTTGTTCTGTTTTCTGACCTTTGCCTGTTCTCTGACTATTTTCTTGCTTTGCTCTCTCTCATATGTGTTTGGGTGGGTATTGAACTGTGTATTGCCTTATGTCTTTGGATCACACCTCGTTATCTAGAAAACTCAATTTCTCTTAATCTGCATGTGTCTGTTCATCTTCTACCTTGGCCTGACAATGAGGTGAGATATGTGATGGACATTTGAGATATTACTTAGCTTTTATAAAATTAGGTTTGCCCTCATAAAACATCAACAAACCACAAACAAGTAAATACTTTGAGAAAGCACTTATAAAGGTTTATCATTAACTTCAAATATGAATGGCTTGTTTGAGAGCTACAGCAGTTGTAAATAGCCTTCCATGACATTTGCTGTTGTTAACAATATCTAATTAAAGCTTCCATCTTCAAAATAAGTATCTAAGGTGACTGACAACATGTTATTAGTGTAAAAAACATCATAGTAAAAAGGAACAAAAATAAATAAATAAAAATGCTGCAGTGCTGTGTTAAGGATCACAGATTTTTAAAAAGATACTGCAATGAAATACTGCATGTAAATTAAGACTCCAAGGTGACTTACATATTTTCGTTATTTTTCTGAGAAATCCAGAATCTAAAGTGGATTTGGATTTAATCACATAACGGATATAGTAGCACAAAAGCATCTTTCTCACTCATCTTCTCTAAACTATAAATTATTTCTTGTATATGAATAGGAAACTGCAGTTCATTCACTGCTGTAATTTTCCCCCAATAATGCCACATTTAATAAATAATATTTCATATCAGGCTTTATAGCCAAATTATGATTTATCACAGCGAGCCTCCTTCAAATTACATTTATTTAAATCTATTTTGGAGAAGAATCAATATCTATTGCAGTGAAACTGGAACACACAAAGTATGGATGGTGGGGTGGAGATGGAGGAGGGAAATGACCTTTATAACAACTCCCCAGATAGTGTGGACTTTGTGCTTTCTGCAGCACCTTGGAGAGCACAATTACAGCATGGTTTTATCAGCAAAGACCTTATTTTCACACTATTAACTATTGCAAGTTAATTGCTATTATTATCATGGTGCTATTCATGTGTAATTACCTAATTACATATTTAATTAGATAGTGAGTTGATATAGTCTAACCTTTTTTATTTCAGTGTTGAAAATGTTAAATGAGACTCACTGTCTCTCTCTGTATGTGTGTATATGTATGTATATATATAATATATACACAGAACAAAAAATAATTGCTACATCAAATCATTAAAACAAGTGTTTGGCTACATTGGTCATTGACTACACATCCCCACACTTAGGCCTACAAACACTGTATTTTCTGACAGATTTTGTTACAACCATTAACCATTTCAGTGACTTGTGCCACAGTAGCTCTTCTGTCAGTTAAGACTAGATAGGATAGCCTTTGTTACCCTCACACATCAAATCTTGGGTGCCATTATAGGTACTGACCACTGCTGCCCAGGAGCACCAGACAGGCCTTGCCATTTTGGAGACACTCCAACCCAGTAATCTAGTCATCACAATCTAGTCCTTGTCAAAGGGGCTCAGAATTGGCAAATGTTTAGTACTTTTGGACCCAGAAATGGGTCACTGCTAGACTAAGAGGGGTCCTCCTTTCACAAATATCCAGATAAGAGCAGCTCTGTGGACAGAAACTGACCATGGATGAAAGGCTGGTTATCACACACTTTGCATCAGTATATGATCTACAGTAACTGTGTGACTGTGAAGCTTCAAGAGAGACATTTCTGATAAAGTGGAGGAGAGTGCAAAAAAGATAAAGCATTGATCATTTATTTGTAATTCCCATAAAGTTCCTGAAGGTGTCAGAAGTGCTGCTGTCATCGAGCCTGCATTGACTGTAAGGGAGTAGGAGCTCTTAGCTTAGCCTCTGCAGCAGAAGCATTATAGAAGATCTGCTAATACACTCTGTTATTTCACAGAGCACCCATTTCATCCTCTCTGCTAAAAGCCATAGCTCCTCTATACTGGTGCGCTCTATTTTTAGAGGAATGGCCTGGTACTGGCAGAGGAGAAATGGCCTTTGAATTGACAAACCTCCACCCCCAACCACCTCCATATCTGTCTGCTAGTGTGAACCAGTGTCTGCAGTGTGAATTGCTGTAAATCTCTGATTTGTGATAAATGACCAGCGTGCTCTGACCAGGTGGGCGGTCAAGTGGGAGGAATGTACTGAAGTGCTGTAGGGCTTGTTTGCACACCATGTGCTTTGTTTTTAGTTTTTTATGCACATAAAAGTCTGCAACCTGACAGGAAAGTGTAAGTACTCCTCGCTGATTACAGTATACATAACTATGGTTCTCAAATTGGGGTACATTTTTCTGAACATTCAAAATAGACTCAGGCTACCAAAAGTTTGTTTTCTGAGCAAAAAGCCTATAAACAGCTAATAGTCAAAAGCTAAATTACATGCTTATTCTAAACATGGACAGAAACCATATATTTGCATGAGTTGTAAGTCATGAGTTGTATTTGCATATGTTTCGTAAACTGGAAATGAAATATTCTAATTTGAGATTGTCGATTTCTGATTTTCATGAGCTAGAAGTCAAACCAATCAACAGTAAAATTAAAAAATGCTTGAAATATCACTGTGAAATGAATATAAAATATGACAGATTAACTCTTTGAATTAAATTAAAAACAACAATTAACAGGGTGGCACGGTGGCTTAGTGGTTAGCACATTCACTTCTGAGCTCCGAGGTCTTGGGTTCAAGACTCCATCTGAGTGGAGTTTCCATGTTCTCCCTGTCTGCGTGGGTTTCCTCCGGGGTCTCCGGTTTCCTCCCCCTGTCTAAAAACATGGAGGTTAGGTGGATCGGGTACTCTAAATTGTCTGTATGTACGTGTGTGTGTGTGTGTGTGTGTGTGTGTGTGTGTGTGTGTGTGTGTGTGTGTGTGTGTGTGCGCGCGCATGTGTGCACCCAGCAATGGACTGGCGCACTGTCCTGGGCTTAGTTGAATAGTGTGATGCCCTGCGCCCAGAGAGGGGGTAGGGGACTAACCTCGACCCTGATGTGATAATGAATGGATGGATGGACAACAATTATGAAATATTATGGTGTATGTTACAATATGTTACACTATGTTATGGTGTATTATGATATGTTACAATATGTTACACTATGTTATGTTATGGTGTATTATATGTTACGATATGTTACATTATGTTATGGTGTATTATGGTATGTTACGATATGTTACACTATGTTATGTTATGGTGTAATATGGTATGTTATGATATGTTACACTATGTTATGTTATGGTGTAATATGATATGTTACCGGGCGGCACGGTGGCTTAGTGGTTAGCACGTTCGCCTCTCAGCGCTGGGGTCTTGGGTTCGATTCTCCATCTGAGTGGAGTTTCCATGTTCTCCCTGTGTCTGCGTGGGTTTCCTCTGGGGTCTCCGGTTTCCTCCCACAGTCCAAAAAAAAAACATGGAGGTCAGGTAAATTGGGTACTCTAATAATTGTGTGTGTGTGTGTGTGTGTGTGTGTGTGTGTGTGTGTGTGTGTGCGCGTGTGTGTGTGTGTCACCCAGCGCTGGACTGGCGCCCTGTCCTGGGCTTAGTTGACTAATGTACTGTAATGCCCTGCCCTGCGCCCAGTGAGGTGGTAGGGGACTAACCACGACCCTGATAAGGATTAAGCGGGTGTGATAATGAATGAATGAATGATATGTTACGATATGTTACACTATGTTATGGTTTATAATGGTATGTTACGATATGTTACACTATGTTGTGGTGTATAATGATATGTTACACTATGTTATGTTATGGTGTATTATGGTATGTTACAATATGTTACACTATGTTATGGTGTATAATGGTATGTTACAATATGTTACACTATGTTATGGTGTGTTACGATATATTACACTATGTTATGTTATGGTGTATTATGGTATGTTACAATATGTTACACTATGTTATGGTGTATAATGGTATGTTACAATATGTTACACTATGTTATGGTATGTTACAATATGTTACACTATGTTATGGTGTGTTACGATATGTTACCATAATACACCAAAACATAACATAGTGTATGTTACGATACGTTACACTATGTTATGGTATATTATGGTATGTTACGATATGTTACACTATGTTATGTTATGGTGTAATATGGTATGTTACGATATGTTACACTATGTTATGGTGTATAATGGTATGTTACAATATGTTACACTATGTTATGGTGTGTTACGATATGTTACACTATGTTATGTTATGGTGTATTATGGTATGTTACGATACGTTACACTATGTTATGGTATATTATGGTATGTTATGATATGCTACACTATGTTATGTTATGGTGTAATATGGTATGTTACGATATGTTACACTATGTTATGTTATGGTGTATTATGGTATGTTACAATATGTTACACTATGTTATGGTGTATAATGGTATGTTACAATATGTTACACTATGTTATGGTGTGTTACGATATGTTACACTATGTTATGTTATGGTGTATTATGGTATGTTACGATACGTTACACTATGTTATGGTATATTATGGTATGTTATGATATGCTACACTATGTTATGTTATGGTGTAATATGGTATGTTACGATATGTTACACTATGTTATGTTATGGTGTAATATGGTATGTTACGATATGTTACACTATGTTATGGTGTATAATGGTATGTTACAATATGTTACACAATGTTATGTTATGGTGTATTATGGTATGTTACGATATGTTACACTATGTTATGGTGTATTTTGGTATGTTACAGTATGTTATACGTATATGTTGTGTTATTGTATGGTTTTGTTACTGTATGTTATGTTATGTTATGGTATTTTATGTTACATATTTTATATTATGGTGTTATGGAATATTACAGTATGTTATGGTATGGCTTTGTAATAGTATATTACAGTATGTTACGCTGTGTTAGGTTATGGTATAGTATGTTGTATATTTTGATATTGATGGAACAAAGCTTGGTAAAATGTTATTGATTGGAATCTAATCTCAGATTATGTAAATATATTTAGTGTTGGCAAAAATTGTCAAGATGAAGGTATTTGCAAACAATTTTGAGAGACAAATAAATATGCATACCACACCTGCTGGTATGTCCATGATAAGAGCCTGAATAAAGAGGGAAAGGTCTACAGTATCAGTAGGTTCTTTCTGCACACGTTTCTGTGCTCTAATAGCAGGGCTGTGCATTTAAAGTCACTTGTCTCTTCTGGCTCACCGAGTGCACTAATTAATGCTTTGATGACAAATCATGCCGCCCCAAAACATCAGCAAACGCACAGTTTTAACAAAGCGAAAGCACTGACACTGTATGGGTGCTGCAGCCCTGCCTGAGGCTAAATCACCTCATACTATACTTTGGGCCTTCTCTTTGGTGAATTATAAATCATTTTTGCCTCTCAATACTTTACTTAATTTCACTGCACAAAATAGAGTTTTAGAATTCATCTGCGACTCTGCCTCAGCTTCTTTTGACTTATTAGTTTTCCAATGCATTTAAATGTATTAATTATTCACTGCTGATCTAAAACTTCCTTCCACCACACTAAGAGAGTAGATTAGTTGATGTCCCAACTGGAATACTGGGAACCTACAAAATCAAATTTGTCTTCAACTCTTAAATGTTGAGGCTGAAAAAAGTTCTTCCTATAAGGTTTATATACAGAAGCTAAATCAAATGGTAATGGTTTGAATGTAAAAGAACTCTCCAAATTAGCAAAAAATAGTTTTTGATTAGGATTTGTAATACAAGAACAGAAGCAAAATCTTTCATTTGCATCCCATAATAGGCAGAAATTAACAACTTAAAAAAAGAGAGAGAAAAAGAGAGTTTTGGATTATACCCTTTTGTGTATCTTAGAAATGAAGAAATTGATGAATCTCTGAAAGTAAGAAATAGACAACGGAACAATATGAGGATTCTATAAACAATATGCTCACTAGTTAGCTTGTAAATAGAAAACTTGTTCACATGCTTATTGCAGCCTTGCAAGACTTACAATATGTGTCTATATCCATCTGTCCATTATCTTCTATTTAATCCGGGTCAGGTTCACAGTTAGTACCCTACCCCTTCACTGGACAAAGGGCTGGGCATTACACTATTGTCGTTAACCCTAAACATTTAAACTCTAAACATTTCTAGCCAAGACTTTTGAGCTCTGAACTGAATAAAAAGAGGTGTTGACTACCCACTGGTAATTAGGCTATAATTGTGAATTGGGCTGCAATTGTAGACTGTAGCAATTAGGCTGTAACTGTGGACTGTAGCTGTGAATTAGGCTGTAACCATGGATTGAGTTGTAACTGTAGACTCTAGGAATTAGGACATAACTGTGGATTATGTGGTTTTATTTCTAAAGCTTAACAAATCTGAGTTGATGTGTTTGACTCATTCACTGGTTCCTATATTGAATATTTATGAGATACATGAGAGGTGAGATGTCTTTGTTCACATTCAAATTCCATGGCTGCTATTCCACCAAAAGTATCTCTGGAACTACCAGGTCATTATCATATGAATTACAGATTGCCTCATTTTTAAAATTAGCAGCGATCTTACTTACATTTCACTGCATCAGATCGCTTACAAACATTTCTTTGCTTTTTTAAGCTCCTCTCACAAATCGCAAAAAAACTTCAAAACTATATATATATATATATATATATATATATATGAAATCTAGACATATTAAGGTTTCTGGGGTATGTTTAGTTTTGTTTGGAATATAAAATCTCTCAGTGAGTTATATAAGTGTTTATGTGAAATTTTGTTAATAAGCCGCTGTTGGGAGCGCTGCCTTCAGAGGATTAAATCCAAGACAAATCCATCACTGAACACACACAAGGACAATTTAGAGTACCCTATTGGCCTGATGTTTTTAGACTGTGGGAGGAATTGGTAGAGCCTGGAGGAAACCCATACAGATATGAGAACATGGAAACTCCGCCCAGATGGGGACTCAAACTCAAGACCTCAGTACTGAGAGGTGAGCATGCTAACCACCAAGCCAACATTTACAATTTGAGAATATTTTCTAAATAATATCATTAGTTCAGAACGATTAATTGAGACATTTGCTAATGTTTAGTGCTGTGTAAATTACCAGTGCACTCTTATAACCAAAACTAGATAAGGTAACAGACTGCCAAACAAGCTTTGATTCCTGGGAGCAGTTTGAACTCCATGATCTACATCAGTTATTGTATTTGACTGGTGGAGGTTTCTGTGCAGCACACAGCGCACATAGCCAAGCAGGAATTAATAAACTAATTAATAACAGCTCCAAAAAACAGTTGTTATGCTGTGAATTGTTCCTGTGCTATACGACGCCACCACCACAGTCCTGGCTTCATTATTCTTCATTATATTCTCACATTGGTCGGCAGTGGCTGATTTACAATGTGTAAATGTAAGTGTTAAAATGGGCTGGAATTGGACAGTCATGTGAATGTCACTAACAAGCTTCTGAGACAATAGAACTCAAACAGTACGGCTGCTAGAATATTCCTATCAGATCAGCTTTTAAGTTCAGAGTTACATGAGTCACACTAATCCTGACAATCCAAGCAGACACAAAGGCTTGGGAAGCTTCTCAGACAAGCTACATCAGAAAGTGTTGTTAGAAGCAGCAGGAGTTATTTCCCCATTATAATACAATAACATTTTATTAACCTTCTGCCCTTCAGTACAGCTCTGTAAACCACAATGATAACTAAAAATACTCCTTTTCATTTCACAGAGCATCCCTGTTTAGAGTTGGGCAGTGTTCATCATAATTTTAATGAAGCCCCTTTTACATATCCTATGATGTAGAAAAGATGTCATCATAAAAGACTTCATATGAGTTGTGTTCATAATTCTTAATTTAAAATGGTATATGACAGTGATTCTCAACTGGTTGGTCACGACATGTTCTGGGTGGGTCACGGACAGTTTGTAAAAACTAAATACATTTTAAAACAATAAAAAATTATTAATGCTTATCTGATTTTGTTCTTGTCTTTTATCTTGAAAAAATAGACACAGAGAGGCACATGTTGCTTGTGCTTGGCAGTTTTGGTGCCCTGTAGTTTTTACCTTCTGAAAACAATGTTACAATATATTAAAAGTAGAAGTTGAGCACTAGGACCCAGTGGAAATCCAAGCCACTCAATCTGAAGCCTGTTTCATGGAGTGGCTCTCCCTTTCTTGCTAAAGTGTGATTAGCCGTCGCGCTGTCACTCCATCAAACAGCATCTGGACTTGTAAACCAGTGTTTTGCAAGTTAGCCGGCAGTTCGTGTTCACCTGTCACTGTAAGTTGTTATCATGTTGGACATTTGTTCTGTCTGTGTGACGTCAGCTAGACATATTTTAATATCAGAAGTTTCATATTAAAACCATTAACATTAACATTCGAGTCTGTGTCTGTGTGCGTGCGGCTACCAGCCTGTGATAAGCCATCCATTTACATGCCTCTAAGTGTAACTATTGTCAAAATATTTCAGAAATTCTGATGAGGTCTGTTGACCATAACTTGCTTTTAACCGTTTATAAATATTTAATAATAATGTGTAATAATGTATTAATATTTTAGTAATGATAAATATTAATTTTAATATTTTATTATTAATAACACTTAATAGTAATTATTAGTATATTATTAATAGTAACAAGTAAAATATGAATCATAATTTGTAAGTAATGTATTGTAATAATAATAGTTATTTGTTTAATAAAAGTAATGCAATTCATAATATTAATGTAATTTATGTTCCAGCACCCCCGCCCCGCCGGTCATGTCCCCCCTG
>BRDA01031421.1:0-10777 GCA_036984385.1 Crenuchus spilurus | reverse complement strand
ACATGACTGAATGTAAAAGCTAAATTTTAGAATGGCATAAATGTTAGACAGAGGTTCACCAATTTATGGAAAACTGCATTTAAAAATTGTGGAGCAATTTCAGAAAAATGTTCCTTAACATAAAATTGTCAAGAATATTACACCATCTACAGCACCTTGTGTGTAAGGGACAAAGACAATAGTCCATATTGGATGCTCTTGATCTTTGGGCCCTCAGAGGGCACAGCATTAAAAACAGGCCTAATTTTGTGTTGGAAAACACTGCATGGGCTTAGGAACACTTTTGGCACAGTTTGCTCTTTTCTTCAAAAATGCAACATAAAGCTGTATCATGCCATATGTCAAGATGATTTAGAAATGCAGATGTCTTCTCTGGATCAAAGCTCTTTTAAAATTAACTGAGGCAAAATTAAAAACTGTGGTCGAATGAATCAAAATTGTAAATTCTTTTAAGAAACCAATGGCGCTGTGTCCTGTTGACTCAAGAGGAGAAAGACCATCAAGCTAGTTGTCACACAGTTCAAAACCATGCATCTTTGATAGTAGAGAGTTACATTAGTTTCAAAGGTGTGGGGAGCTTACACGTGTGGAAAAGCACTATCAATGATGAACAGTTTATAGAGGTTTTTAAAAAACATGCCCCCATCCAGACAATGTCTATTTCAGGCAAGGCCTTGCAAGACAATGCTAAACCACATGCTGCATTCTTCACATCAGCGTGACTTGCAGAAGAAGACTCAAGATGCTGAACTGCCCTGTCTGCAGTACAGACCACATTTGGTACATCATGGAACAAAGAATTCAGTAAGACCCAGGACTGTTGAGCAGAATATTACATCAGACAAGAATGGGTCAAAATTCCTCTCCAAAAATATTTGGTCTTCTCACTTCCCAGATGTTTACAGATTGTTGTTAAAAGAAAAGATCTTACTGTTTTGACACTGTTGTTGCTGAGTTTGTGCTGAACAAAAGCCTGTGTAACATCTGGAAAAAAAGATGGAATTTTGGATGAGTGTATTTTGGAAATGTTCAAGGCATGTCAGAATACATCCGAGTGTCTGACAAACCCTCAGACTCTAGAGGGTTAATTAAGATCAGGATGAGGGTTTGAGAGAAAACTTGTTGATATTTGTACAGAAATGACTGGACTATTAAAGAAACTTTTGTCTACTGACTGTTATCCCCTTTAGGCTAGTTCTAAACATGAAGATGTTTTGGCAGATGTTTTGGTACATCTGGAGTATGTGGAAAATAGGGTAAATAGGGTAAAACTACTTTCCTAAGTCTGCAATTCAATTCAAATGTATTTATAGAGCACTTTTTACATTTGGTGTTGTCACAAAGCAGCTTTACAGAAAATCAACAAGTTTTCAATCATTTTCTATCTGCGAGTTAAATTATGTTCAAAGAAGGGACATAAACTATAAAAATAAATCATAATTATTCATTTTAAACAGAATCAGTGTACATTGGATGGCAAACAAGGAATCTCAACAAAAGTTGTGAGTTAAATCTGTTATCAATGCTAAAGCTAATCAGAATGGTGTAAACTCTTTGCACTGTAGCTCACTTTTGGTGAACTGGTCTGGTCTGTGCTTGTCTGCGTTTTGAGACCTGGGCGGATTGACAAGTGTCTTCAGGTGCTCAAGAAAACATGTGGCATTGCAGTCTAGGCACACCTCATCATCTACCTCATTTCCTGCTCTCGTCTGTGTGCTTCTGCTGTCTATAAGGTCTATCTTAAATGTCTGTCAATCCCAGAAATGTCCAAACTGTTATGGGTTGACTATGTCTGACCAATAATGACCTTAGATAACTACCAGAAGTGTACACCTGTGACTTCACAATGATTTTACTGCATTATGAATAATTCAAATCATGAACTACACTGTCCAAAAGTATCTTGTTATATAATCTCCATAGAAAAACACTGATCAATAGAATGAGAGTCTCTGGAGCTGCACCTGAGCATAATGTCACCATGTCTAATACCAAGGTCAGCTAGAGGAGTATAAACCCCAGCATTAGGCTGTGAAGTAGGTGAGCTGTATTCTCTGGAGTGATGGACATCAATCCAATATTGATGATTAGTTCTGGACTAATCATCAATATTGGATGGTTGTCCATCACTCCATTTACATTTACATCTATGGTATTTGACAAACACTGTTTCCATTAAGAGAATAGTCACAGCTAATACAGACAGGTTAGAGTCCAAACTATTCTTCAGTTCAGACAACTGTTAGAACAAAACCACCACTAATAGAAATATATACAATTATACACAATATAAGAGCATTACAATGCATTACAATAAGTGTTTTAAACTAGTGCTCACTTAAGTGCTCGACAAAGAGATGGGTCTTCAGTCTGTGTTTGAAGACTGTGAGGGACTCTGCTGTTTGAACAGCCAGTTTGAGTTCATTCCACCACCTGGGTGGTGGTACATAGAAGAGTCTTCCACGTGTCTTGAAAGATGGTGGGTCAAGCTGAGCTGTAATAGAAGGTCGAAGGGTTTGGGGTGTGGCTTCAGACTTGACCATTGCCATTAGGTAGGGAGGTGCTGGTCCATTTTTTGCTTTGTAGGCAAGCATCAGGGTTTTGAATCTGATGTGAGCAGCTACAGGAAGCCAGTGAAGTGAACACAGCGGTGCAGTGACAAAAAAGAACTTGGGCTGATTGAAGACCAGCTGAGCAGCTGCATTCTGGACAATTAATTTATTTCTGGCATAACTCAGAGTTATATTTTCTAAATATAAATATAATATTTACACAGGAGTGAGCTATAAACAATAAAGTCAATAAACTAAGTTTAATTTATGCTTCCGAACAGTCTGACAATTATATATTTGAAAAAAATGTATACAAATTATTATGAAAACAAACAGAAAAAAGATCTCACTAACATTTCAGTAATTTCTCATAGACAACAATGAGATCAGATGGAGAAAGAAATGACACTTTAGCTGAAGTTTCCTGCTGGACATATATTTATCCTGACAAAGGACCTCTGTAATGTGATGTATTCTGTTCAGTTTTACTTGGGATCTCAGTAAAGTCTCATATTGTGCTCAGATTTGCTCCAATATTAGCACTCATGTTTACTAAAAACAAGCATGAACTCAATCATTGCATATACATCACTAGGAGTCATCTCAGTCTTGATGCTTTGTATTACTATTATTGTGTTTATCTGGGCCATAAGATAAACAGAGAATTTCCATTAAGACTCTTGAGCCTCAAAGAGTAACATTTGAGCAATAACATTTCCCTCAGGCTCACTATATTTGAGTGTAAGTGATCAATGACTTTGAATCACAAAAATCAATAGTCTTTCATGTTATGCAGATTCTTGAGCTGATGTGCAAATGAGACAAAGCAAGCAGTAAGTAAAGTCCAAAAGCTTGCAGATGAACACAGGAAATCAAATGAAGAGAAACAGAGTGGATGGATAGACAAGAAAGGCTAAACCTTCTGACTGGCCATCCATGTAGAGCCTTTCTATTGCTGGGAACAGAACATATTCATTACAGTGCATTTGGTGCCCTGTGAAAACTCACGGCGGGTGTGCTAATTCATATTCGACATCTTTGGAAAAGGAACGGGGTGCGCTTATGTTTTATGCATGCCATAAATGGAGGATTGAAAGTGGAAAATTGAAAACGTATCAAAGCTGAACATTTGTTGCTTGACTTGGCAAGGGAAAGAGCCTGGTCTCACTAGTGACTGCTTGCTGATAAAAATAGGCCTTGGAAAGCCTCCGTGTCCAGCAGAGGCTGCTGTGCTTCTGTGTCCTCCACCCTTATGGGAGGGCCGCCCTATAAGAAAAGCAGAACTGCAATAACAAACATCCACTATTTAGTCATTAACCCAATAATCTATGGATCCAAAATGTGGTCACAGTATTTCAGTCCTCTCTAGATTATCTCATTTTTTAATCAAAGTTACATGGTCAAGAATAGGTTGCAGTTAATAGATAAAATAGTTCAATGTTAAGTAAAGTCAAGCTGAGCATTTACAAAATATCTCAGAATAAAGTGCTACCTGAACTTTCTTTTGGTCTAGAAATTCTTAGTTTGCAGTTTGAGAGGGGTGAGATAACTTTTGGTGTGGAAACAACTGGATGGCTTAGGTGACTACTGAGTCCTTGTCTAACAAACTGAAGAGAGCACAAAATCCAAGGATATGTTTTATAACTCTGTTATTATACAAACTAATATGGATAAAAATAGCATTGTAAATATTTATATTATTATTCATTTTTTATTATTAATTATGTATTAAATCAAAATCAGTCCTGGCATCATGGGAATATATTTTTACAAAATAATTGCAAATGCATGTAAAAATAAATAAATTGATCAATTATTATGAACCTCCCACCATAGCCTCATCCCTGTCCCTGTGACTGTCCACATGCTCTTTGTTTATTTTCCCCATATGCTGTCCTGTTGCCACATGCTTTCATTTACATAATCCACATGTCATGTTTCTACTCACAGCCATGTCATTTCTTGTCCATTGCTCAGCCCTGGCCACTAATCATCTGTCCTTATTAAGTTTGCTATAAATCTTCCCCAGTATCTCACAGTCCGAAGGGATGAGCCAAATACATGAGTGAATAAACATTCCAAGATCAGTAACCAATACAGCATAAACATGAGGCAAAAAGGCTAAGCAGAAGAATAGTCAATAAATAGGCAGAGGTCAGAAAACAACAAAGGAACAAAATAACAATAGAGAGTACAGGCCCTGGCTACTCTAATGTTAATGTTATTAACACAGCTAAGAACTAAACAATAATATGATGCCCAACAGGGCTATTGACTAACAAGGCTATGATGCTAAAGGCTAACAAGGGTAAAGAAGAAACAGACTCAAAACTGAAAAAAGGTCAAATAGAGAAATAAGGCTTAGTAAAATCAAAAAAAGATACAATATTTAGCACATCATAAATCTTTGAATGAAGACTTTATAGGAAAGCTAATGAATAAACAAATTACTACAGCTGGGTAATCAGAGGATTGTGGGTAGTAGAGTTTTAGAGGAGCTTGGGAACTACAAAGGGATGTAAGGGAATGGGCAAGGGATCTTGGGATATGTAGTCAAGTGGAGAAAAAGCAAGAGAACAAGCAAGGAGAGAGAGTGAGTGAGAAAATGAGACAAGCTTGGAGGGGCGGTGACACATGTATTGCCTTCATGCTTCTTGTAATGTGCTCAAATCATACTGTTTGTCTTAGCCAAGTCATTTCCACAGTATATGTTTTGCTTCATAGCCACACATCTTACGTTTTGCAGTAAAGCCTTTTTTCTGGAATCCCACTGCATCTGTCTCCTACCCATGCCACAGATAATTATATGGAAAAGCTGTCTTTTTTATTTAGATTTTAATTTATTATTATTTTTCATAATAATAAAATAATTATTTTTGTCAGTGAACCATTTTTGTACAAATCTGATCATAAATAAAATTACAAAAATCTGTGTAATTTGAAGATAATAATTTTAATACTTTTTCCAACTGAAGATATTAAATAATTTATTTAAAGTAAAATCTTTGTTTCAGTCTTTCAATTTTCATGTGATATCTTCATTTTGTATGTATCTTAGAAAATGTGAAAACAGTGAATCTCTGTATATAAGGCACTGATTCTGGATTCACTGGCTGTTTCAGGCTCTTTAGGAAGTTAAGGCATAAATATACAAAGTTTTATCACTTGAGACCAACAAATGTGGCATTTTTTCTCAGTGTATGCAGGTGTTCAGGTGCTTCATCCTGAATAACAGAGCTCCATTGTTTGGATCAATGAGAAAAAGATGAGACAAACCCATGCGTAAACTGCAGCTGTGGTAAATAATTCAGCCACTTGCAGAGAGAGTGCTCCGAGTAAGTGATATTTCGCGTCACTAAGCATTCAGATGATTGAACGCTGATAAAGACAGCTGATGATAAATCCATACCTGTTAAGCTGCTGATGCACAGCTTGATAATTGCTAATAAATTCCCAAAAGCAAATGTTAACATGCTAGGTATTGCAATGCTAACAGAGTGAGGAGTTACCTTTTGCTATGCTACAGGTTTAGGTAGTGCATCTATGTAAATTTTTTGATCACATAAACTGATCTTGACACTGTATTATGATCTAATTTTTGAAACAGCATGCATGCTACATGCTACATTTCCTGCTTATATTTTCCATCCAGTCTATAAAAAACAGATTTAGTTTTGGTTAAAAGTAATGAACAGGTAGATACCTAGTAGGTGGTACATGCTAACTGTCAAAATGAATTAAATCCCAGACATACAGCAACTTTTAGGATTAACCCAAATTTATCATATCTCTATTTCTCCTATTAAATAACAGATGGTATCCAGTTCTGTAAGTCAGAACATTGCAGTTATTGCTGTTTGCTAAAGCACTGGCTTTTAATCCCATGTGCTGCTCAATATTTTGTGGATTTTTTGCACTGCCTAATTTGCCTCAGTCAGTAATTATCAAACCCTTTTTGAAGGGTGCTAGAGCAGGACATGGCAGGAATTAGGCTGAGAATCATATCTTATGTAAACAAATGGCTAAGAATGAGAAGAAGCTAACAGAGCTGCCAATTTGCAATAATTATAATTGTTTTTAGTAATGGACAAAGCACTGAAGCAGGGTGTAGGTCTAAGATTTATGTATATAAGTCCATGACGAAAGAAAATAACATGGAATCAGAGACCAGCTTTTCTCATTTTAGTGATGTAACTTAAGCCTAAAGTAAAACCCATCCAATGGGAAAAAGAGCAGCAGAGGGACATTTCTACTATACAATACTCAATGTTGGACTTGGCTATGTGGCTGTAGGATGGAGGAGACAGGATGCAGCATCTTTAAAACAAGACTTTATTGCATAAAACAAACAAAACTGACTGGCTGTGTCAATATGAAGATATACATAAACTTGCTGACAAAACATAGGTGACATACAATGACTCACAATGACTGGGACAGACTAAGAAAGATTTATAGCAAACAGTGATTGACATGTAATGAAATGGCAGGGCTGTACAATGACGTGATGTAATTAGGGATGGAGCCTTGATGTGAACAAGACAAGTGGAAGATGTAAACAGAAAGCACATGTCAGCAATGAGGTGAGGCTGGGACGGGGGGTTCACAGTGGCTTAAAAATCATGTTTTCCTCTTTTACCTGATCCCATGTTATTCCTGTTAATCATTAATTTAAACAACAAATCTCATAGGTCTACATCTGTTGCAACCTCACTTGTTACAGAACCCAAGCATCTTTACTGCTAATTGACAGTTCTGTTTAGTTGAGAGAAAACATACATAAGGAAAACCAAAGCTATAATAAAGAGTAATAAAACACTGGAGCACTGGAAGCTCTTAAATCAAATTGGAAGGCAAAACCATAAAACACCAGAAGCTGCAGGAGCAGAGACAGGATAGAAAGTACCATGGCAAGAACATGGAAGATCTGTAAAATAAAATACAGCACAATTTTCGCAAAACCACAGGAAACCATGTACCAAAAGGCAACAACATTAATAAGACAAAACATTGTTAAAAATCTGATTGGTTCACTCAACACCATAATCTCAAGCATATTCTTTTACATTCCTCCTGTAACCAGCATTAAACATTTGATAATGGACAACCATAAGAATCTGAGCAAGACCCAACAGATCAGAGCAGGAATGAGAATCTGCACAGTGCAGAACTGGACTATTACAGTTTGTATTAACCACAGTTATTTCTAGTGCTAACTAAAGCATGTTCTAATTGTGCATGAATGATCTCTTATAAATCACTGAGCCAGAAGGGAAATTGTGCTGAAAATGCAGATTCTAAAACTTTCGTTCCATGCCACTTGTTCTGTTGGCAAACTGGAGGGGTATTTAAGCCCAAAGGCAAACCTGTCAAATGAGACAATAGCAGCAGAGCATTTCTACAAAATTGGGTCTAAAGGGGACATATGGAAAATCCTTTTTTTCAGTTTTTGCATTTAGGTTTGGGCATCTGAAGTGCTTACAAACCAACAAACTGTGAAATAAGACAACCCAGCAAGTTTATGTGAACACAAGTTTGACTTTCTGCTGTTTTTCAAATATTTTTACTGTTTTGTGGCGAATTCTACACAACATTCTTCATCTTTCTCATTTCAGATGTTGCAGCAATTTTGGCTTTTTTGTGTTTCTGCTAATTTCAGCTATGTTTTGAGGTTCTGTCTGCAATGTTTGTGGTGATTTTTAAATGAAGCCAATGTTAGTGAACAAACAACACACACTCAGTCATAAATAGAGCTGTTAAAAAAAGTTAAAATGGGTGCTAAGAAGCTTAATCAATGAGGTATTTTGACAAAAAAATTGTAATTTCAGGCTACTGTGTTAATCTGTGGAAAAGGGTTTTTCTGACTTTCTGAAACATTCCCTGAAGTGGACACTTTATTATGCTATGAATTGGATGACTTGTGTAAAGAATAAACATATTCTATTACATAAATAATACTATGAAGTACAGCTACATGACATGAATAATTTGTGATTGATTTGATAGTAATTACTATTTCTAATTAACATAATTGCATTGCATTTCGATTCCACATTATAATGTGCCACTGGACAATTGGTTCTAATTTTTGTTTCACATTTGTCCTTTGCAAAAACACTTTTGTGTATTATATCAATAGTACTTTACCTAGATTACCTGAATAAACCTGGAAAACAACCATCTTGCCAAGAAGGATAACAAAGATATTTGGAACAAACATCAGATAAGATGTCCTTAATTTTTCAGATGTAAAACCTTTTCACGTGTTGCCAGTGCCTGAAGGGGCTTAAATGTTACTTGATGAATGTGAGATGTTATGCTAATAAGGTGAGTTGAATGTAATTATTATGCTGGAGAGTCTGGTCTTAGGAAAAAATCAGTGAATGAGATAATGAAGATGTAATGAGATGGGTCCTCATAGGGCATGACCACTTAATCATGCATATGTATACTTCTGCACACATGTAAATGAATTTGCAGTCACCACACACACACACACACACACACACACACACACACACACACACACACATACACATACACACACACATTCTTAACAATTATAAAGGTTTTCATACATCATCTGAAGTGCCTTTGACTGAAAGAACTATAGCTGCTCAATAAAACTTGTATGAGTTTGAGAATTGAGGTTAAAAATCTCTCCTGTAGGACCTCAATCAGAGAAGTGACTGAAATAAAAAAATTGCATTCTTATTTTAATTCATCTTTAAATAATCCTTTCCATACTGACATTTCTGACCTCTCCAATTTACTATCTGGCTGTCTGTCTATGTATCCATCTATCCATCCATCCATCCATCCATCCATCCATCCATCCATCCATCCAATGAATCAGTTTTAATCTATGTTAATCTGTCTGTCTGTTTGTTTATCCAACGCTCTATCTGTTTACCTGTCTTTGTCTGTCTTTCGGTCTGTCTATTCATCTACCTATTTAGATATTGTCTATCCATCTATCTGCCTGTGTGTTCATCTGTCTGTCTATTTAGCTGTCTGTTCATGCATCCATCCTTCCATCCATTCATCCTATCTCTGTCTGTTTGTATATCCACCTGTATGTCACAGTCCCATAACACAGGTACATAAGCCTATGTTTTCCTGTGTCCTGACCTCTTCGAACTCCATTTCCCATCATCCCTTGCCGCCCTTGCTGTCCAGTTGCATCCTTCGTAGTTCCAATTACCTGAACTCCATTTTCCACAATCCCTGTTGGACCCCACTTGTCATGTGACCTCCTTCACAGCTGATCCTGGTTTTCCTCTCGTCACCTCTTCTATAAAGACTGTGTGCTTCCTTTAGTTCACTGTGAAGTATTGTATCTGCTACAAACCAAACATTTTTATGTTATGCCTTTTCATGTTCTGACCTAGCTTCTGTCTGTGACCTTGATATTGCATTAACCTTAGTATTTATTCCTTGTTGCATTCAGCTTTTTGTCTTAACTTAGACTTGAGGCCAATTTATACTTTTGCGTCAAACTTAGGCCATAGCCTACATATAGCTGCAGACCAAACACAGTAGGCCAGTGGTTCTCAACCTTTTGCAAGCTGATCCCCCCTAATGCTAGTTCAATGCGGTTCGGGCCCCCCTCCTAACCACACACACACACACACACACATTATATATATATATATATATATATATATATATACACACACAGTCATGGCCGAATTTTCTTTATTTATTTTATTATTTTAAAGTATTTCTCCCAGAAAATTATTGCTATTACACGTTTTGTTATAGACATGTTTATTTCCTTTGTGTGTATTAGAAAAACACAAAAACAGGAAAAAAGGCAAATTTGACATAATTTCACACAAAACTCCAAAAATGGGCCGAACAAAATTATTGGCACCCTCAACTTAATATTTGGTTGCACACCCTTTGGAAAAAATAACTGAAATCAATCACTTCCTATAACCTTTAACAAGCTTCTTACACCTCTCAACTGGAAATTTGGACCACTCTTCTTTTGCAAACTGCTCCAAGTCTCTCATATTTGAAGGGTACCTTTTGAAGTATGTTTGGGGTCATTGTCCTGCTGGAAGACCCATGACCTAGGACACAAACCCAGCTCTCCAACACTGGGCCCTACATTGCGACCCAAAATCCAGATTTCATGATGCCTTGCACACAGTCAAGGCACCCAGTTCCAGAGGCAGCAAAACAACCCCAAAACATCTTTGAACCTCCACCATATTTGA
>BRDA01031419.1:0-16775 GCA_036984385.1 Crenuchus spilurus | reverse complement strand
AATATCTCATATTCTAGTGATTAATAGTGTAATAGAAATATATGCACTCTGGTGGAAAGTAAAGAGCTGTATTAAAGCATATAAGTTCAATGTCTAGATGTGGGAGATACTGAAACAGTGACAATCAGCTTCGTCTTCTGAAATAAGTTGTCATGGATGACTCTCTCTGACTCTCTCTCTCTCTCTCTCTCTCTCTCTTTCTCTTTGTGGTTTTGTATCAGAGTAATTGGCCTCTACCCTGAGGAACATGACAGAGACATAGCTGCTCTGTTACATCACACACTTTTCTACTTTTACGCACACACTGCGATGAAAGCTGGACAGGGAAAAGAAAAACAGAAAAACAATATAGAGACAGACGAGAAAGAGAGAGAGAGAGAGAGAGAGAGAGAGGGAGAGAGAGAGAGAGAGACTTAGAGGTAAAGGGGACTTTATGACTCAGTTTTCTTACTGTTCAAAAATCCACTCACTGCTCTACCTGCTGACAGCATCAGCTGCAGTCATGAGGAATGTGTACAAGCAAATAAAGGGTTAATCAAAACAAGACTGTCAACACCTTCCTGTACAGCAGAACACACTCACTTTATGAACAACAGAGCAGCTTGCCAAAAACACTCGCACACATCAGCGGCAGTAAATCACCTCCAGCCTCACCCTTCATGCACAGAGACACAGAGACGCCACACACACACACACACACACACACACACACACACACACACACACAGGTACACAGCTTTCATGTGTTGGAGCGAGTGTGCCAGTGCCTTTACAGTCAGTGGTATAGTCTCATGCGAAGTACTGCAGAGGTGAAATACTGTAATGTAATTGAGTACCTGAATACCTGTGTATGCTCTGTTAGACTTTAGTATAACACATCTTTGTTCTAACCAGCAGAAATGTAAATATTAAAGTCACTGGCCACTTCATTAGGTACACACACCTTGTATCTACTCGCACTGTCCATCAGCTCCACTGAGCATCTGTAGACTTTGTTCTCCTGTTCTTCAATGATCAGGACCCCACTGAGCAGCTATTATTTGGGTACACTGCAATGACACTGATGTGGTGGTGGTGTGTTAGAGTGTGTTGTGCTGTTATGACTGGATCAGCAGAGCTGCTCATGTTTTAAAACGTCTAGCCAACAGTGGCAGAAAGCTACTGTCTGTGACTTTACATCTACAAAGTGGACCAACAGTCTAATAGAGTGAACAGTGAACTAATACAGTGTCTCCAGCAGCTCTGCTGTGTCTGATACACTCATACCAGTACAACGCACACTAACACACCACCACCACATCAGCATAACTGCAGGGTTGAGAATGATCCACCACCCAAATAATAGTTGCTCTGTGGGGGTCCTGACTATTAAAGAAGAGAGTGAAATGAGGCTAATATGTAGAGAAACACATGGACTACAGTCTGTAGAACTACAAACTGCACCTATACGGTCAATAAAAAAGGCTTTAATTAAGATTTTCTGAACTGCCCAGACTGGGGTCTTCTCTGTGGTTCTTTAAGGACAAAAAAAGTAGGACAGGATAAATATTAAGCCTGTTAGAACCAATCGGAAGCTCTTTTATTTTGAGAAGGGCTAGTTTACTTGAAAAGATGTCCACTAGTTCACTACAAGAATAAGAACAACAGCAACAAAGTGGGTGAATACAATCATAGATGAACATTTGCGGATGCATTCCTTGCATCAGTGGTACGTGGAGGACCAACACCAAAGCAAAGTGTGCATCCCAAACTAGCTGTTGACTGTGTAGCCTGTCGTATATTTGCAAGTGTCTACTCAGACCTGGTCAGGTTTTGAGTTTGGGTTTGATGGTGTAGCTACACTTCATCACTTTCTGGTAATGTTAAGTATGAAGCACATTTGTATACACTAACCTCCACTAAAGTCCAAACTATTAGCACAGAGTGTATATGTCATACAATGAGTGTTTTATTCTGACACACTCATAGTAATATATTGGTCATAATGTTTTGGCTCATGTAACTTTATGGTGTAAATTAAACTAAATTGATTGTAAAAATCAACACATTTTTGGATTTGCTCAGTCTAAAGCTAATCTCAGCATCTGTGTGTCTGTAGAACTAAAGGAAAGAGAAACTTTTATTAGTTGAGGCTACTGTCAGTACAAAATGTGTCAGTTTGGTGTTTTGATGAAACAATAAGTGAAATTTTAAGACTTTGCTATTATTGAATAATAGTGAAGTGTATTGTGTATGTTTGTGAGATTCAGAAAGTTAAATGTGATTTATTACTTATCACAAATACATATCTGACTTTAAGTTTATGTTAAATACGCTGTTTCCCGCCATTATAGTTAATATATTGGGTTATTTTGTGTTATTTGACGATGCTTTAAACCAGCAAGCCAGTTAAGCAACAGAAAATTCATTAAATTCCCAAAACGACTAAAAGTCACAACTTTAACAACAAAATTACAACAATTAATCCATCCTTAAAACAGACAAAAGCTAAAAAATTAAGGAAATCATACAGTAAAGTAAAACATGTTAAAATAAAACATGTTTTAGATTCTTCAAAGTAGACACACAACTGATGTCTCAAACACATTAAGAGGCAATAAATGCAAGTCATGAACTCTTGACAAGACACAGCTGTTAACTGAAAGCCATTCCAGGTGACTACCTCATAAAGCTGACTGAGAAAATGCCAAGAAAGCTGCATCTAAGCAAGAGGTGCCTACTGTGAAGAATGTCAAATATAAACATATTCTGGTTTGTTTACTTGTTTGTTTACTAAATAATTACACATGTATTTATTCATAGTTTGGATGACTTTAATATTAATATACAATACAGAACATTTTTAAATCATGATAAACACTGAATGTCCAGTATGTGTGTCCAAATCTTTTGATTGGTACTATCACTACTACATATATTGAAATAGCTTATTTAATATAAACTTATACACTTAATAAACTTAATATAAACATATATATAAACTTATTCAAATATAAATCTGAAATCTTCTGCCTGTCTTTTGTTTAGTGAGATAAATTTACTAAATTAAATTAAGTAATTAATAAATTATTACATTAGACTACATTACTACTAGACATGTAAACTAGATTTATTAAAATACTATTGATTTTAGTGTAGTATTATTTACCACTGTTTCTCTCTCTCTCTCTCTCACACACACACACACACACACACACACACACACACACACACTATAATCATTACCCTCCTGTTTACTGATGTGGTGATGAAGGACTGTTCAGCTCTGCTGGGGACCAGCTGTTTTTTTACTGTCCTGTTTTTGTTAGTCTGTATACACATCAGAGGGATTAATGTCTTCTCAGCAAAAAATATCTACCTGGCAAGTAAAATCATCTTACATATAGTCTAAATATCGAATATTTCTCATTTAGAGAAAGTAAGAACCTTATTTTAAAACTATTTAGCTTCTAATCACACATTTTAAAGTGTATGTGGTCATTTTATTAAGTAAATGCCATGCAGATCATTTTGTTATTTCAAGATAAATTATTTAAACAAGCAAAACAATCTGCCAGTGCAGTGAGAATTGCTTTTAAATGTTAATTTTAAAAGTAAAACTGTTCAGTTAGAAGATAAATAATCTGTATAAAAGTTACAAAATTCTCAAAATGAGAGGGATTAGATATTTAGACTAGATTATTTTTGCAGTGTAAATTATCACAGTATCCTCCAAATACATTCAAGTGAAAAAGTTTTGGCACCCTTGGTCGCATTGTTGACTTTCTATAAGAAAATAAGCTGCATAATTTTAATGCTTAATTACTAAGTGTAGCTTTTTTTTTTTTGAAAAATAAAACATACAAAGTGACCTGTGCTAATGTTAAGGCACATAAAATATTGTACATTTGTATTTTTTATTCATCCAGACTCTGAGTGAACACATAATGAATCATGTAGTAAACTTAAAAGTGTTAAACAAACCAAAACATGTTTTAGATTCTTCAAAGTAGACACACAACTGATGTCTCAAACACATTAAGAGGCAAGAAATGCAAGTCATGAACTCTTGACAAGACACAGCTGTTAACTGAAAGCCATTCCAGGTGACTACCTCATAAAGCTGACTGAGAAAATGCCAAGAAAGCTGCCATCTAAGCAAGAGGTGCCCACTGTGAAGAATGTCAAATATAAACATATATAAACATATGGTTTGTTTAACACTTGTTTGTTTACTAAAAAAATTACAGATGTGTTTATTCATAGATTAGATGACTTTAGTATTAATACTAAAGTATAGACTTTAGTATTAATCTACAATGAAGACCATTTTTAAATCATGAAAAAAATGACTTCAGTTTTGAGTGACTTAAAGAGCTTCAGTGGAACTTCTTAGTACACCCTCACCAGATTTTCTGTTTTTGATCTGAACTTAGTCTTAAATGATAGTCTTATGTGTGGTAGAAAATAACATGAAATCAAAAATGAAATTAAAAAGAAAAATTAGGGACTAGAAAAGTCAAATGTAGATATAAGTTACTGCATCTTCCACAGACAGCAAACTGTAGAACATTAAAAACAGAATTTTTCACAATGTTTCAAATTTAAAAAATAGAAATTTGTTGAATAAAAAATAGAATTTCACTTAAAATTTACTGAACGGGTCCTATATGTACATTATTGATTAAATGAGGTATCACATGCAAGACATTTACTATAAATGTGAAATAACATCTCAAACATTAGATATGAGCGTCTTCACATGAATAGAAGGAAAACATTTCATGTATGTTAATGTAACATCCAACCATTCATCCATTATCTTATCCACTTAAGGTCAGAGTTGTGGTTAGTCCCCTAACCCCTTAGTGGGCACCAGACAGGGTATTACAGAGTCCTACACTCTTAAAAAGATGGTTCTTCAAGGGTTTCTTATAAAAAATGGTTCTATATTGCACCAAAAATGGTTCCTTTATTATTACAAGTTTGACACCCACTTTTGTGGACTATATAGAACCATCTACAATGCTTTCACCATGGAAAGAACCCTTTATCCATTATTTGTAAGAGTGTAGCCAGGACAGGGTGCCAATCCATCTATTAATGAAACATGACTTAAGTAACTTTTGAAGCATTTCTATTGGTCCGTTTATCAACATCACATATTCAACTCAACTTAACTGGTTTACTAATATTCTGTATGATGGGCAAATTTTCCAGTACCAATGTACCCAAATTAAATGGAAAATATTTGTGATGCAAAATTAGTTGTTTATCTTTCTGTTCTTTAGACATATAAGTAGTGTCTGTGGCAGGGATAGTACAAAAGTGGTGCAAACAAAAGTTTTTTGTTAACTTGTAATTCAAAATGACTTTTCCCCCTCAAGGAAATATTTGGCTATGAGTTACAACACCTTGACAAGCTCTTAAAAGTGATTCACATTCATCTGTGATGACATGAGCTTTAGCCTGGAAGCCACGGGCTCACTCCATGCTCTAATTCCAGTTGTGCAGGTCTACAAGCCTTTTCCAAATTTACCCACCAGCCGCAAAAGGCAGCCTGTCAAACCCACGCTGTCTCTGCTCTGTGGGCTGTTTTCAAGAGGCATTATTTACAGAGTTAACTGTTGATGGAGTGTGAGGGATGCTGTGAGGTCTTTCCAAATCATATACTGCACCCTAGTGGACATGTAAAGAACCAGCTGGTAAGACTGTGACCTCTTACTAACACTCCTAAAGCTTTCACCTCCAAACCAAATCTAACACACCTCCTTCAGCAATAACGAGAACAGGTGGGATCTATTAGCTTTGAAGCTACAGTCTTAAGGTAGATGTGCACTGAAAATTAATGCTTAAAATGCAGTTATTGACGTCCAGAAACATGAATTAGACTGGGTTTATTTGGTTTAAATTTAAATATATTGTATATATATTATATTTCTATATTCCTTGATTTTTTTAAGCTAGCGGTCTGACACTAGGGATGGCACAGTTATGGGTAATCCTTGACCTAAAGTTTAGCTAAAGTGGGTATGAAAGTCAAAGGCTGGAAGCGTTTGAGCCCCCAAAATGCCGAGTACCATGCCCTTCCCGACCTGTGTGTACCTACTAGTGTGTGTATATATGTGTGTTAGCTGCATGGGATAACATTTTCCAGTCTGTGAAAAACAGCAGTGAATGGGTTTATCATTATGTGATATATTACACCATAATATGCTTTTCTAATTTGAAATGTTCCGTACTTAAAGAACACTGTCCTGTTTAAGAGGATTCATTTAAGAACAGTCTTTGAAACCAGAGGCATTGCTGCAAAGAAACATGGGAGGCATAGGTCCCCTCACTAAAGCCTGGATGCACCAGATTTCTCAGACAAGTCCTCAGATACCCTTGAAACGGTATGGCCATCATAATCTCTTGCACAAAATAAACCCAAAGGTGTTAGGTTCTTGCATCCTTTTAGCTTTTTTTACACTTTAAATAAATAAAAATAATGGCCAGAACTTTCATTAAGTCAACAGGTTTTCAACCTCTGTGCCATTGTTATGATTTGCCCTGGTTATCATCAACTTTTTAGGGGGAAATTTTGTCCCATTTATGGGTCATCCGCCCCGGTTTTCATAGGTGGTTTTCATAAGGGAGTTCTGTTATATTATTAAGTAAAATTGTGTAATAAGTGTTAAAAAAATCTAAAAGTAATAAATGTATAAAAGTATTTTGATATTCAAATTTGGGAATCAACTAAGTACTGTATTTTTTTATACTTTAAATACTTAAATCATGCCTTTATAAGTAATGGACATAAAATGTCTGAAATGTGTAAAATGAGTTTTATCAAATAAACATTTGGCATAAAAAATTAGTAATATTTCATTTAAAGCCAGAGTATCAGTTTGGTATCAAATATTATATCAAAACACTTGGTATTGGCATTAAATTATTTGATATTGATATACTGATATTGATTGATATACACAATACTGATATTGTGACAATCCTAATTATACAACCCAAAAAAAGTTTAGCCATTGTGTGAAATGTGAATAAATCTAAATACAAACAGAATGCAGTGATTTGCTAATCTTATAGATATATATTTTTTTCACAATAGAACATAGAACACATCAGATGTAGAAAGTGAGGCATTTTACCATTTCATGAAAACATATTAACTCGTTTAGAATAAATCTCATAGAAGTTGGGAGAGGGGAGCAAAGAGGCTGTAAAAGTAGCAATAAAAAACAACAAACTGGAGGGGTAAATTGTAATTAAGTCACCTGATTGGGTATAAAAAGAGCAAGAGAGGATCACCATTTGGAGGAATCCCTGTGGACAAGGGACAAGATCAGCAGTCAGTACTGAATGCTCTTGATTTTCAGGCATTACAGGTGGCACTGCATCAAAAACAGGCCTGATGCTGTACTGGAAATCACTGCATGGGCTCAGGAACACTTCCAAAAACCATTGCCTGTGAACTCAGTTTGCTGTGTTAAAGTTAAAGCTGTATCATGCAAAGAAGAAGCCAAAAGTCAACACAATTTAGAAACAATCTGACTGTATTGGAATTGAGGTGGTAATAAAAATGATCATAAATATTTGTATTATTAGTATGTTATTTGTATTTGTTCTTTTATTTAATTGCACCGTTTATGTATATAAAAACTTGTATTTTTAACTCAGCTACAAATATGTATATACATATAGTGTCTGTCCCAATTCTGGGATGTCATTACATATGGCATTTTGGCCAGATGGGGCCCATGTTTGGACCTCATCAACATTGCTCTCAGGGTTATACTCTAACTATTATTTCAGTCTTATAATGACAGTCATACTTAATTGATTCTACTCATATGTTAGTCTACATGCAGAAACAGATTTTGGTAATCCTGATATGAAAGTTTTAGGCATTTTAGCATCATATTGGAACAGCAGTCATATACATCAACGTTTGAATATCCATCACCATGACTGCTTCATTGAAAACCTAGTTGCATTTACTTTCATGACCACCAGGGAGTCATGTGTCACATTAGTTGAATATGTACATAATATTCTAACATACTATTCTTGTTATATTATGCTAACGATTTTGACACATATAACTGGTCAAATATCAGATGCTTGTGAACATAACCTCCTATTATCTGCATCCTGCAAGCAGCTGTATTCAATAGCTACGCCCACTACAGTGACGTATTTCCTATTACTTTCCTGCCCCCACACACATGTAGAAACATGTCTGGTGAATTGCTGAATGTTCTAGCATTGCGGTCAAGATGCCACTGTGCAGGCCAAACTAAACAGTAGTTACTGCAACAAGGATACAGATGTGGTCTGTAACTAGTTGTATGTTCTCCAGTAAAATTCTGAAGGGTTTCAAAGGATAATACTCTTAGCTCAATAATTAGGTACATATTGTTTGAAGTTACATGCCATTCAAGTGCAATAACTCTGCAATAACAGCATGTGTCACACCAGTGAAGAGTGACATTTTATATCTACATAATTTCACTGCTTATTCTAGTTCTAGTCCAATTTATCATTGTAATTGATATCACACTAGATAGATAGATAGATAGATAGATAGATAGATAGATAGATAGATAGATAGATAGATAGATAGATAGATACTTTATTGATGCTGAGGGAAATTAAGACATCCAGTAGCTTAGAAAAACACAGTATATTCCACACAATAAAAATACAATAAAGATACAATATAGTAAAAATGTAGTAAACATATGTCTTATTGTAGACATACATACAGTATATTGGTCAAACCCAATTAGCATTAGCATTTCATTCTAGCCAAAGAGATAGCCTACAGTTCAAAAGAACAATACAGTGGAACCTCGGATATCGTTTGCTCTGCTTATTGTATAAATCGGCTACCGTCAACTTTTTTATTTTATTATTCACCCACCCAGTTTTCGTAGGCTTGCACATATAACTTTCTATAATTTTGGGAAAACAAAACATTCACCCACCAGTTTGTTGTTCATTCTGGCTTTTTTTCTCATTGTTTCTCCGGCTTTGTTTCTCCTTGTTTCTCTGACTTTGTTTCTCCTTATTTCTTTGGCTTTGTTTCTCAATGCTTCTCTGATTTTGCTTCTCATTGTTTCTCTGGTTTTGTTTCTTGTTATTTTTCTGGCTTTGTTTCTTGTTGTTTCTCTTGTTTTGTTTCTTGTTGTTTTTCTGGCTTTGTTTCTTGTTGTTTCTCTGGTTTTGTTTTTCATTGTTTCTCTGGCTTTGTTTCTCATTGCTTCTCTGACTTTGTTTCTTGTTGTTTCTCTGGCTTTGTTTTTCATTGTTTCGCTGGCTTTGTTTCTCATTGCTTCTCTGACTTCGTTTCTTATTGGTTCTCTGGCTTTGTTTCTCATTGTTTCTCTAGCTTTGTTTTTCATTGTTTCGCTGGCTTTGTTTCTCATTGCTTCTCTGACTTTGTTTCTTATTGGTTCTCTGGCTTTGTTTCTTGTTGTGTCTGTGACTTTGTTTCTTGTTGTTTCTCTTTGTTTCTAGTTGTTTCTCTGACTTTGTTTCTTCTTGTTTCTCTGGCTTTGTTTCTCATTGTTTCTCTGGTTTTGTTTCTTGTTGTTTCTCTGGTTTTGTTTCTCGTTGTTTCTCTGGTTTTGTTTCTTGTTGTTTTTCTGGCTTTGTTTCTCTGGTTTTGTTTCTTGTTGTTTCTCTGGCTTTGTTTCTCGTTGTTTCTCTGGCTTTGTTTCTCATTGTTTCTCTGGCTTTGTTTCTCATTGTTTCTCTGGCTTTATTTCTTGTTTTTTCTCTGGCTTTTTAAACTCCATGCCCAGGAGAGTTAAGGCAGTTCTGGAAAATAATGGTGGCCACACAAAATATTGACACTTCAGGAACTTTCACTAAAGTGTGTACTCACTTTTGTATATTAAGTTATTTTGAGATAAGAATAAATTTACACTGTTATATAAGCTGCACACAGACTACTTTTCATTGTGTCAAATTGTCATTTTGTCAGTGTTGTCCCATGAAAAGATATACTTAAATATCTGCAGAAATGTGAGGGGTGTACTCACATTTGTTATACACTGTAAAACTATAGTTATTCTAAATAAAATATATTTTATTAATATTTTGGAGTGGAACAGAATAATTAGATTTACATTATTTCTTATTGGAAATATTGCTTTAGTTATTGCTTGTTTAGGTTATCATCAGACATTAATGAATTAATGACAAAAACCATGGTTCCACTGTACCGGTGAACCAGTCTAATAAACTGAGAGATGCCTCTGCAGCGCTATAAGGTTTTTCAGACTTTTGTACTTCTAACTAATTTAATTGCAGTAACAGTAATTTTACTTCTATTCCTCCAGCAAAAAAGGTGATGTTTTCTTGCACCAATTATAATTTTTCCTTAACAGGAAATATATGTTTTTATCATAGTCATTTAAATCACCTATTTGAGAGAGGTCACATACAAGTCAATGCTCCCTGAACTGATATGACACCAATTTAAATGACTGGCATTGCACTGAAAAGACAAACCCTGACCTCCACCACCAGGACAGGTAGTAGGTGCACCAAAAATAACACGTTATCATGGTTCCCTTGGGTCATGTGCTAATTTGTGTATTATTTTCATTCCAGGTGCATTCAAGGAATGTTAACTTTTAGCTCACAAAATTTTCAGAGAATGTGCATTTATGAAAGTTGAAACCTAACTATAGCATATTTATAACCTAAATATATTGACATTTTGATAAAATTTCAAATTATGAAACAAATACTTCCTAGAATAGTCTTTAAAAATAGTCATAAGAGAACCATATGCTAACATTTAGGGGAATGTTATGGTTCTTGAAAAAAGCCATAAGAGAACCATATTCTAACATTTGTGGGAACGTTATGGTTCTCAAAAACAGTCATAAGCAAACCATATGCTAACATTTAGGGGAACGTTATAGTTCTGAAAAAAAAAGCCATACAAGAATCATATGCTAACATTTAGAGGAACGTTATGGTTCTTCAAAGAAGCCATAAGAGAACCATAACCATATGCTAACATTTAATGGAACCTTAAAGATGTCAAAGAAGCCATAACAGAACCATATGCTAACATTTAGTTGAATATTATGGTTCTGATAAAATAAGAGATCAGTATGCTAACATTTAGAGAACATTATGGTTCTGATAAAATAAGAGAAACATATGCTAACGTTTAGGGGAACATTATGTTCTAATAAAATAACAACATGCTAACGTTTAGGGAACATGACTGTTATCATAAAATAAGAATATTTAGAGGAACGTTTTGTGTTTGTTGTGGTTTAATGAGCCTATTAAAGTACTTTCCACACACCTGTAACACCTACATGTCCTAGTTTTGAAGGACATCTGCAGAACAACACAACAAAGAGCGTTTTAGAGAACCAACAGCATTGAAGTGAAAACATGGATGATTTTATTTGTCATGAAGAAGGTAAGTTTGTGCACTCTTAGCTGGCTCATAATGTAGCTAAGCCACGCTAATAAGCGCCTAAGAATGTAGCTGTGACATGGGGGAACAGGTCAGCTTTTCTCCACCCGTTTCCATTTGCCCAACCCCCACATAGCACAAGTAACCGCCCTTCTTCACCCCCTTCAACCGAACATGATAACACCCCCTTGGTTTTTTTCAGCGCTGCGCCTTCTAGGAGTTGTAGTCGTCTCTGATAGAACAAGAGTAGTGACGCGACGCTTTGCTCACTACAACTCCCACAATGCATTTCTGTTTCTAACCGTCCCCGTCCAATCTGAATATGTGGGCGGAGAGCGTCCGCCCACAAAAAGCCGAAGCAGTGGAGGTTTTTTTATAACTGTAGCGCTACATGAAAAAGTGTGAAGGTTTTTATTTACAATATTGAAAAGTGAACGCCGTGGGAGGTACTCAGTGTGAGGACAAACGGATAGTAAGCCGGGGAAGCGGAAAAGTCGCATATATAGAAAGAGCGGGGCGTATTTTTTTGGCGTTCACTTGATATTTAAATAGAAGTGGGTGGGCCTTAAACGGCAGGCTTGGATTTGGACACGTTTCGTCGGAGAGCCTTTGCTTGTGGACGGAAAGGGAAAAAGAGGAGATAAAAGTCACAGGCTGCTTCTGGAGAGCAGTTTCTGAGGTATAAGACGCTTGAACGTTTCCTTCTCGTTTTAGCGGCGGCCGTTTCGCCCTCTCGGTTTCGGTACCGCCCTTCCTTCCTGGCGGGGCTGGGTCTGTGCGTCACTGCGCGCCGTTTAGCGCTCGGCCGGTGGAGCTACGCCACACCACCCAGCAGCCATTCGTGGGGAGGAAAAAAAAATAGGCCGTCCTTCTCCGGGCTTCTGCCTGCCTTCTGCCTCTGCCTCCACGGCGTCCGGCCTTCTTTTTTTCACTCTTTAACAACTCCTCTCCGGTTTTATTAATGCGGGATGAGTGGTACGTACCCTCCCTCCCCCTGTCGTCTCCACCCCTCTCTCCACACGCACCGACGGCCAGACATCCTCCCCGTTTTCCTCTTTTATTACAATTATCATTATTAAACCCACAACCGCTTTGTAACTGTTTATGTTTTTCCTGCTTCACTGTTTTGCTGGTGCGGTGGCCGGGAAACGTGTCCTCCCACGTTTGAACACCTCCAGCATGTCCTGTTAGACTAAAGCCTCGTTTTAAAGCTCTTCCTGATCAGCTACCTTGTTGACACAGACATGATTTGGCTTTTGCAGATCAAAAGAAAGAAGCCATGGCCACGGACGGGGGGAAATCGGGAGGTGAAAGGAGCACTAAAGGGAAAACTGCAGGATCACAGGTAAACTTCACCTTGTAGCCTGTGTGGGTCTACAGCACTTCACTTCCTGATTGTATGCTAGTTAGCTGAAGCCTCCATAACACCAGCTGTTTAATAGAGTGTTCACTGTGTTTAACATGTGAATTTACCCTCCTTACATGTTTTATTGACTGTACCATTTAACATCAGAATATTATTGTCCTAAACTGGCAACATCAACATTCAGTACCATGATGGTACCACACAAATAACATAACGATCTGGTTAAACACACTAAGCAGCTACTTGATCATCAACATTATTATCATTTTAATAGCCTGTATGTTATGGTACTGCATAATAGCATCATACATTGGTCTGTCATTGCCTCACTTTGGCAATACAACTATCCTGGCTATGCTAACACAACCGGGTTTACATCAGCAGTCAGTACCATGATGCTAAAAAAAGCCCATTAAGATTAGGTGGAACTTTTTAAATAAAGTATCACAGTCATTGTTTTACAAGTGAATGTACTGCTGTCATGGTAGAACCATGTCTTTGTACTTCCCCGTGGTCATACAATGGCAATACAACTACGTTCATATCAAAATATTATGTTTATGATTTGGAATGATCTCAGCCGTGGACAGCACAGACGTAACATGCCAGGGTTGTCGCAGACTACAAAACAATCCTCATGGGCAAAAGATGTGATTTGCCTGATATCCAAAAGGGCATGATAATAAGGGTACCTTGTAAAGGGTGGCAGACCTGTAACTTCCTGGAATATAGAGTCGCAGTAGTGAAGGTGTACTGAGAATGCACTTCTGCCTCCCAACGGCATCACACTGCTGCCCCATGCCAGAGGAGAACTCCAGGGAGTGGTACAGAGCAATCGACGTGAAACACTGGACCTCTGTAATGAACACAGCAGCTGCAAGGAAGATCACTATTGAGCTAGCTGCTTAATGTCTGCGAAGCAGATGCATGGTTAGGTGATCATAATATTCTGACTGTAGTTTGGCCAGGTAATGCAAGTAGATCTGCTGGGTTGACACTGGACTCCATGATGCTTCCACGTAAATAGATTCAGAAGTAAAAACATTAAGATGAGGTGGGTTAAAGAGAAAATGTGCAGGGTGTGAAATCACTATTCTGGAGGTATTGGGGTATTGGTGCACAATGCTTATTATTATTATTATTATTGAATGCACCAAGATAATGCCATAATGCTAGCATGGTAGTTGCATATTTTTTTTTTTTGTAAGGGTGGGTCTACCCTATCATAACTAATCTGTGACAGTTGGCAGGCTATGATTACGTCATGTTCCACAGCACAATGGTACTTTTTTTCTTGGTGTGTGTGTGTGTTTGTGCATGTGTCAGTTCATCGTTCACTATTGCTGTGACCCAGTTTACAAATAAATTGTGTTTCTCTCATGTCCCTCATCGGGAAACAGAGAAATTGTGGTTCACATACACCCACCCACTCTTCCTGTAATCCCGCCCACATCTGCTGACAATAAGCATTTTTTTTCTCTGTGTGTGTGTGTGTGTGTGTGTGTGTGTGTGTGTGTTAACAGGACACGCAGCCATCGCCTCTTGCTCTGCTTGCAGCCACATGCAGTAAAATAGGAGGCGTGGGTGGGGAGGGCCAGGCCGGCGCACAGCAGCAGATCATCATAGACCCCAGCCAGGGTTTGGTGCAGCTCCAGAACCCTCCTCAGCAGCTGGAACTTCTGCCTGCTCAGTTTGCAGGCAACGGCTGGCAGATAATTGCGGCTTCGCCTGCCCCTGCCACTACCACCGTCACTAAGGACAACGTGCAGGCGACAGGCTTGGCTGCTGTAGCAACTGCAGGCAACATGGTAGCCGTGGACGGCACAGGCGGCCGAAAAGTCAAAGTTGCCGCAAATAATGTGTCCGTGGGGCAACAGCAGCAGTTTCAGATCATCCAGGTGCAGAACATGCCCAATTCAACAGGAGGGATCCAGTATCAGGTGATCCCACACATCCAGACCGCTGATGGGCAGCAGATCCAGATAAACCCCAGCAACCCCACAGCCTTAAGCATCCAGCCCGAACAGATTCAACTCATTCCTGCTGGGAACAACCAAGCCATCCTAGCCACCCCTCAGAGGGCAGCCTCCAACATCATGACCCAAAATGTGACCGGTCAGGCCATTCCACTACAGATCCGCCCGTCCTTTCCGCTCCAGGTGCAGACCATCCAGGGTGCACAAACCCCTATGGTGACCACGTTACCCATAAACATTGGCGGTGTCACCCTAGCTCTGCCCGTCATCAACAATGTGGCTGCAGGCGGAGGATCTGTCCAGCTGGTCCAGACGAGTGACGGTAGTGTTGCGAATGGCAACCAGTTGATAGCCACTCCTGTCACAAGCACAGTCAGTGTTGCAGATTCTACAGTTGTAGCCACTAGCACGACCACAGCTGTTGGTGCAGATTCCATGGCCACGACCACGAGCGACACAACTGGGATGCTGGATTCGGGTGTAGAGGGTCAGAAAGATGGCCAGAGTGCGGACGGCCAGAGTATGACCCAGTCCAACGGTCTTCAGCCGGTACAAGATCAGCAAGCTCAGGTGCAGCAGTTCCAGATTGTTGGACCACCAATGTTGCAGCAGATCCAGATCCAGCAACAGCAACAACCACAGCAACAGCTGGTCCAGGGCGCAATCCAGCTGCAACCAGGCCAGACTCTGCAGCCAGTCCAGCAAAATGTCCAGCTACAAGCCTTCCAGAATCCAGCGCAAGTCCTGATTCGGACCCCCACACTCACGCCCTCGGGCCAAATCAGCTGGCAAACGGTGCAGGTGCAGAACGCAGGCATGCCCCAGCAGCTGACGCTTGCCCCCATGACTTCAAACGCTGGTGGAATTGCGCAGATTGCACCACTTACCATTGGAGGGACCCCCATCACCCTGAACGCTGCCCAGTTGGCCTCTGGGACAGGAGTGCAGACCGTGAACATAGCAGGCCTGGGCACCACTGGGGTGCAGGGAGTACAAGTACAGGGAGTGCCCCTCACCATCACAGGGGTGCAGAGTAAGACTACCCACTCTTCTTTTTGAGTCTCATAATGTTTGGTGAAATTTGAATAGCTGCCTGTTTGTGAGGGGTGTTATAATAAGGTCCAAGGGAATTTTAGTCTTTGTATATGTGCCAGTTTATAATTAAACTCCACGCTGATCACGTGTAATGATCACACAAGATTATAACTGTAGGTTGCTCTGAATAAGAGCATCTGTCAGTGCATAACTATGAATGTAAAAGTTTTGGGTGACTCTGGGAATGCTGGTGTGGGGGCTCTGAGGTGAATGTAGCATACTTCGCACACTCGTTTTGGCTGGGAATCGCACTCGTTTAGAAAAAAGCCAAGCTGAAGCATTATTTAAGTGTGAGCTGGAGTTTGACAGTGCTCCCAGTCCTGCCGTAAGCAGTTGCAGATGTCAGTTTGCTGACTCTTTCTCCTTTTGTGAGTGTATCTGCACCCGTGCCTGTGCTGCTCAGAAAAGAGTGAGATTTAGCTCAACCACAAGAGATGTTTCAGGTTTACACTGGAATTGTAGCTATAAAAGGACTAAACGTGATACGCCCACAGATAGGCTTTCATGTCTTTGTGTAACTCTCTGCTCAGAAAGCAAAAAAAATTATCAACAGTTGATAATGCTTCCTTTTCTCTCTGCAGGTCAGCAGCAGGGTCAGGCAGGAGTCAAGGTTCAGCCCTCCCCGGTGACGGTCACTGTCGGGAACATAGCCAACGCCACCCTGAACGCAGTGAGTCCGGAGCAGATGGGTCAAGCACAAAGCCCCTCAGAGCAGGAGGGCCAGCCGAGCAAGAGGCTCCGCAGGGTGGCCTGCTCATGTCCCAACTGCAGGGATGGAGAGGGCAGGTGCGTGCGAACCAACACATGGAGCCCGCACTGATTCTAGACCTCTAGTTTAAGGACATGTTTTAGACTTGTGCCCCCAAACAGTTAGTGTCACCCCAGCAACACAAAACACATTGTCCTAACA
>BRDA01031418.1:7358-27335 GCA_036984385.1 Crenuchus spilurus | reverse complement strand
CACAAGAAAGAATGTGTAGAAGAGTAGAAGTCTGCTTTAATCTTGTCAGAAGGGTCAGCCATGGCTTCACTTGCTCTGTGCACTCCTTCCCCTGCTCTAACCCCCTCCATGCTTTCATCTGCCCTTCATCTCCCTTTTTATGTCTTTTGTGCGGTCAGCTGTTTTTCCGCAATTAGTGCCATCATCTTGTTTCATCCGGTGGAAGAGCGGCGGGAATAACCTTACGCCGCTGATACTATTCGCCCTTGATTAATTGTGGTCCCGAGACAGCGGGTGGAAAGGTGCCGTACATCTTCTCTTTCACACCCCGTGACAAGTGACCCATTACAGTGTTTTATAGATCGCCGTCAGCAGCCCTTGAAAACGCCTGTGGGCCCTGCTGGCCGATGATTTTATTGTGCCGTGTTATTTGTGGGAATTGCTGACGGCTTAGAGCAAAAGGCCGCTACAGGATTCTTTCCTTTCTTTTTTTTTTTTTGGACAGAGGATCGTTGAGGACTTAGTGGCCATCTTGAAACAAGTGCCCAAAATGGACCAGTTTATGTATCCAGAGTCCAGTGTCTGTACTTGATAGTACTGGTAATCATGTCTTGAGGTGTACTATGACCATAATCTGTATGTTTTGAGCTACCCTATATGCCAGTAGTGCATATAAAAATATGTTCCGTGTTAACTACAAACCAATTTAGAGATGATGTTGCCTTAATTTATGCTGTTTTAATTCCAGGGAATTGTCAAATTCAACTTTTTAAACTCTAAGGGTTATGTAGGCCATATTTCAATTTCTCAATCTCTCAAACACTGTGAGATGAACAATTCTGATACAGTATTGAAAAATTGGTTCACTAGTGATACCCCCAGTCTCATTTGAGAGTCTCTCATTTGGTGTCTTTCATGGAAACCACTGTCAAAGGTCTGTCAGGCATCTGAAGTGGGCAGGAGTGGGGGAAGGGCTTATGCTGGTCTTCTCTGAAGTTGTTTATAAATCAGCCATGGTCTCGTGGTTGGGATCTGGATTTGTGATCGGAAGGTCATGACTGAACTGTCCTTGAGCAAAGCACCTAACCTAACTGCTCCCCGGGCACTGTTGATAAGGCTGCCACTCTTCAGGAACATGTTCTCACAGCCTAGTGGGTTCACTAGTGTGTGCGTCACTGCATGTATGGGTTAAATGCGGTGGCCAAATTCCGTTGTGTGCAATCACATTGGCAAAAAATTGGATCTAATCTAATCTGATGTAAATGAATGAGTTGTAGTTGTTAAGGCTTATTTTGAGTGTAGATGGTGTTGACAAACCAAAACTTCACCACAAAATTGAAAATAGCATTAAACCTGAGGGTACTGTTAATACCAATATAGCAGATGACAGTAGATGAATTATAAGCTTGAAGTTTAAAGAGGACGTTCCACTTTTGAGCTGTTTTAAATAATTATTTGCTTTAAAGTTGAACAACTTTCCCAAAACAAATGATTATTAATTTATAGTGAGATTAAATTATGATTTTACATGTACTTGATTAGCCAACATCCATTTCCTAAAAACATTAAACCATAAAAACAGCTTTTTGGGGGATGGTCAGTGTGTTCCCAGCTTGATTTAATGTATTCTCTTCTTTGTGGTTATTAGTTTTGGAGCGTTGGAGGCGGGACAACTGCTTCAGTTTCCATTGGTTTCCAGAGAGGAAGTTGAATCACTTGAGTGCATTGGCAGCTGGTTGATTTGCAACTTATTGCAAAGAAACCATAGCAACACAAGCAGGAACATATGCCCGGAAAGTTCCCCTGGCACAGCAGATGAATACATTTGTACAATTCAGGCAGAACAAGCAGTTAAAACAACTTGGTGCTTAAACCATAGACTAGATATTTTATGGTACATCTTTATCAGAGGGGGCTAGAAATCAACTTATATGTGTGCTTCAAGTGTGAAAAAGGTGAAAACTTCCTCTTTAAAGGGTTATTTTCACATCTTGTGTAGTTATTATATGTGAGGTTTTGGTTTAATGAGTAGTACTTTATCTTTTCTTTGGAATAACTTGAACCTATTAACTCCAGTCTATTTCTCAGCTGCAGTGCTAGCCAGGTTTTGGAGCCAAGTGAGACAGAGTGACCTCAGGATAAGTAAAGTGCATATGAGATATATGGCCAGGTAATACGTGGGAGGACCTCCTCTTGCAGCCTGCCAAGACAGGTCAATGCAGCAGCCGTTAACGGTAATGAGATGACGAGTGACTTTTTACAGGCATTTACACTGGTAATGAAACAAGACTTAACATTTGCTTTTAAGTTCACAAGCATTCGGAAATGACTAATGAGTAGCATGTCTGCAGATGGAGCGAATCCACACGTTTGATTCCTCTAAGTGTGTGTGTGTGTGTGTGGCAGCGTTTGGGACAAGAGGCAGCATATGAGTCACATCTGGTGTTACAGAATGACACATGTGAAAGGAAACTTTAAGTTTGCTGCTGGTTGCTTTCTAGTGCTGGTTATTCCGCTTCTGTATTGTGGTTTAGCTTTCATTGTGTAGGCAGATTTTGGATCAAAGCTCAGGGCAACTTTGGCTTGCAGTGAGCGTAGCCTAGGATTACTTTACATGCATGAGATGGCAGATGATTTATTGCAGAGGTGAGAGGAGACGAAGCGGAGGTGCGAGAGGCACATCCAGCTTGTTTTGTTTCTGGCGGAACAGCAGAGCATCGTGTCCTTAGCCTTTAGCCCACTATTGAATTTGAGAGGTGGTAATTCAGGGATATTGCTTTGCATGCTTGTGTCAGTATGCAAGACCCAAGCTGGATGGATTTGCCATTGTCTTTGAGCCTCCAAACTATGGCTCGGCCTCTCTCTCCGATTTGGACCGCCACTGTGTCCAATTGAAATCAGTGCAGCCTGCACCGCTTCGGATCTGTAGGCAGCACACAAGAGCGATGCAGTGCTGTGGTGAGGAAAAAGAAAACCCTCTCTGCCTTAGATTGCTTGTGCTCAGTTGAGATGCGTGCATTTTCACACTGACGTCACTCACAGTGCTGCAAAGCTTGCTTAGAGTTGAGATTGCTTTTGAATTCTGATTTTTATATCTACTATTACCCCCAAATAAACCACTTACACCCTAAGGACAAATGTGGCTTCATGCTTTAGTTCCACATTCTCAAAAGCCACATAACTCATGCTAGTTTAGTTGCTGTGTAGTAGTTGCTGTATAGTTCATAGATAGAAGGTTGAGCAGTATTGTACTGTTATCATGATAAAAGTCACAATATGCTTTATATAAGTATACTGTCCTAGTATTTCATGGTTGTAAGCACTTTAAAGAGAACTTGAATACTGTACCACATGTTTTTGAATACTAAATCAGAAATTTCAATATGATGCGATGTGTACAGTCCAATGAGATTGCAAAGTTCAATCTTTTGCAATTCTTTGACCTCACAATTGCTAACAAAACATAATCAGAACATTTTATTAGTAAATGTCAAACACAGAAGGCATAGGTAGTATGTAGCTGTGCATAGGAGTGTGCAGAGAAGAATCATGTAGATAATGTTGGAAAATGTGTGAAAATAAACATGCATGCATCATATGCATGGGATCGCTGGCTTATTTGTTTAACGCATCAGTAAAGATTGATGACACATCCCCAGTATGCATCATAGAAGAGAACATTGGAAATCAGTAAACCCTATGGAACCCAGTGTCATATTAATGATGGAATTCAAGACTTAAATTCCTCTCTGTGTGTTTGTTAATTTCAAATGTGCTAATTTGTGAGACAATTAAATAAAAATCTATGATTTGTTTTTCACTTTTTAGCTCATGTTCTCTAGAGCTCAATTAAAAGTTCCAAAGATGGTGAGAAATCATGTTTTTAACAGGAGAACAGCAAATAAACAACTAAAAGAGGCACATTTTTGCATCACTTTAAAATGTTAACTACATAAATGGCATATTAAGTAACTTGTTTTGCCAGTTTTATGGCCTTTTGAAACTTTTGCATATTTTAGGTGCACTTTGTTCAGATCAGCAATCTCGTATGATATGAAAAAGAGTGTTACGTTGTGAAAATGTTCAAATATCCTGATATTAAGACCTTTAGTAGATTCACAATTATACGTATTAAAGGAGTAATTGAATAACCTAAATAACCGAATAGTCCATACATCCCTCTAGTGATTAGAGGAATAAGCTTTGAGCAATTTGACTGTTAAGCTATGAATAAAAAGGTAAACAGCTGATCTAGAACTGTTTAAGTCTCAGTCCTGACTGCATTATGGAAAAACAAAAGCACCTTGCTGATCTAAAGAAGTCATCTTAGATCTGCAGCACAGGGGCAACACCTTAAAACAACATGCAGCTCAGACTCTGCAAATAGCATCTGCACTGTTTGTTTTGTTACACTTAACGATGGATGTCGCACAGTAACATGTCCAGACCTGGCGAGTGTTGAGGCTGCCAATTGCGCAAGCCGTGACAGCTCATAAGAGCGGGGGCTTATCCTTTTCGCAGCATGGAACAAACAACAACAGCGGCTTCCCAACATCACAATATGCGCTTGAATACAGCAGCACGAGCCATCTGGATGAGAGCGGTGGAGTGAGGCGACACGCTAGCTCCTGCCTTTCAAAGCAGATGAAGCTTTATAGCAGCCCAGCAGTTTTAGGGAGCCTCAATTACAGCTGGAGGCCAACTGATATATATTGTACTTTCAGTACAAGCATTTAGCTCTTCAAAAACGATCACATCTACATTTTCAAAGATGAATATTAAAGTGTATTTTGGCAAAACCAAAAATGCAGACACTTGTCTTGTTATGAGGAGTTTCTGTAAGATACTGTAATAGAACGAATTGACTACATACTGATAGAAAGGAATTGATTGAACTATATTTTTGAACACTTAATAAATATATGTATGAATGTGTTATTCTTTCAGGGGTCATTTTAAGCCCTTGCCAAAGCAGATCTGATAAGTAAACAGTGATATTTATAAAATATTTGGCCTATAAATGGATTAACCTTGCATTATTGGCAACCACCACTTTTTCCCTTCACACACAGATACTGATACATAATCGGGCATACATAGGGTTGGGGTCATTACTGATTATGTCTCAATAACTGTCATGGAATTACATTGCTTATTACTTTCTGGAAGAAATGACTTTACTATTAAACCCAAAAAAATCTGCACCAAAATGCAAAAGAACTAAATCTTAGTGCATATTATTTAAAACAGAAGTGGATCCTCTGCTCTGAATAGAATGCAATCAGGTCTGTTTGATTAAAACAAACAGCTAATGCTAACTGAACACCCAGCAAATGGCCTGTGAACAGATAAAATACTTAACGATCAAAAGAAAGTCTTTTAGAATCAAACACAACATTTAAACAGCTGTTTCTGGATTTAAACACAAAGCTTTAACTTCTTATTTGTAAGTGCTTTATTCAAATCTTCCAGGTCTGACAATTAATAAATGTATATTGTGGATCTTTTCCAGAACATACAGATTGCCAGTTTGCACTGTTGCAACATTGTACACAAAGCAATGTAATGCAGTTTTTTAAAATTGAAAAAAAAAATTAAAGAAACATAGGAGTGTCAGTGATGTGAATTTATACTACTTGTTTAGATTGAAAGGGAAGAGTCTAATAGCTGAAGATTACAATACTGCTTTCTATGTGTCACCCTGCCGCATCCCTTGCCACACCCCCTACCTCATCTATGTCTTAGTGTACTTTGTTTAGGTCTGCCATGTATGTGCTTTTGTTTACCTCGTCTGCATGTATTTTTGTTTACATCCATGTCATGTCTCAATTAGGGCTGCCACAAATGATTATTTTTATAGTCGACTAATCACCGATTATTTTTTACGATTAGTCGACTAATCAGATCATACCTTAACTGAATATTAACTGCTATTATATAACCGTCATTAGATTTCAGCTATATGCTAACTAAAAATAAAAACAATTAAGATCATAGTTCATTAAACCTTTAATGAAATATGCAGCTTGTTGCAACAAACAATTATTTAACTGTTTAGCATAAAGTGTAAACGTAGCACTGAAACGTAACGTTAGAAAACATTAGCATTGCTATTCAAACACATGACTGTTATAAAGTTACAGAAAACACATAAATGTGTTCTAAGGCTAATGAATCAAATCAAATGTTAACTTTTACAGCTATCAATATGAGTAAGCAGCAAGTTAACTCTCTGTTTACGCTAATTTTAGCAGCTAACTAGCAATTTAGCTTACCGAGATGACGGTCCCTCTTCGTCATTGTCACAATCAGCCACAACATGCTTCCTTTTCAGGTGTGCTGCCGTGGAAGGCAAGTTCTGACTTGCAGATATTGCATTGCACACGTTTCTCTTTCATTTTCTTAAAATGATCCCACACTTTTGAGTTTCGTTGCCGGCTAGCCATGATGAGCCTGTTTGTATAACGTCCTGTGACGTCATCCACGGCATCACCCCGGTTTACCACTACTGCGCATGTGCGTCAAGGACAGAAAGGCAGACGCAGCAGTGGAAGGTCCCGCAGCAGTTTGAAGAGAAAAAGAAAGTAAAACAAACAAACGACGCATTGACTATTAAATTAGTCATCGACTATTTTAATAGTCGACATAATTGTGACTAGTCGACTAATCATGGCAGCCCTAGTCTCCATCCCTAGTCAAGTCATGCTCCATCATCACTGGCTTTACCTGTCTTGTGTTCTCACAGCGTTCTCACAGCCCTGTCTTATCATCTCTATCCTGATTACATGTGTTATTTAAGCATCCTTAGGTCTCAGAATGTTTTCAGTCATTGTTTGTCCTCCGTGCCATGTATCAGTTGAATTTTTTGTAAAAAAGTCTCGTTTTAGGTGATCACTGCTGCTTCCTGACTCCTCCTACTTCACCCTCAATGACACTAGGAGGATTAAATGACACAAAATGATCCACTGCATTCCATCGATATCTGCATGAATATAGATAAAAACTGAGACTATGTATTTGTTAATGGATATAGTATCACAAAACAAAAAAAATGCAACAATATTTTCTTACACTCCTAATTGATGATACAGATTCATTATCAGTATAGCTGCAACATTAATTATAACAGACTGAATGACATCTGAAATTGCTGTTTGCAAGAAACACCATTAGGGCTGTCATGATTATGAAATTAGGTGATTGTAATTGTTCAATTATCATTGATTACTTGATTTTAAAAATGATTATTTAAATTGTAACATCTCTGTTAATTAGTATAATTTGCATTGAATATGATGATGTTGCATTTATGACTTTTCCTGCTGGTTTCTATAAGACCAAATGTAAATCTGTTTTCTGAGCTGTTCCCTGTAAAAATGCCTTTTTTGTGTATTTGCTTAGTTTAACTTAAAAAATCAAGCATAAAACATCAATGTGGCATAAGTTTAGCATATGTTATTATTCAGAACGATAGGTGCCTGATTCAAAGACACTTCAGTCATGACCTGTTGGGAGATCAAACTGACAACCTTCTGGTCACAAGACCACACCCCTAACCACCAGGCCATGGCTGCCCCACAGGCCACTGTGCCCCACATGCCTGTACACAGTGGGTGTTGATATATAAAATATTGATATACTTGAGTAGTGCCATTTTAGGTTTTGTGATAATGCATCGAGTCTCAAAAATATATGGTTGGGTTTTAACTAATAGTTTGCATACAGACAGTGGTTCATTTTATGTTGTGTTTAAACCCCTGATTGCAAGATAGCAGTGCTTTAATCTTCCAGCCATTAGACTCTTCCACTGCAGCTTAAACTAGTAGTGTAAGTGTGCACTGCTAATGTTAGCATTAGTAATCAACGCTGTTCTCCACATCCTATTAATTTCCTTGAGTACAGTATCACAATATATAACAATACATTTAGTCGTAACCATCATGATACACAATGTATCACCAGGTTCATGTCAATAAACAGCCCTAGTACACAAAACATCTCATGATTATGCTTCTGTGTATAGTGCCTTTGTAGTGAAGCTGTTTGAAATGTAACTGGACCAGATAAATTTTTTTTTTGTCAGAAACCAACTCTGGTTCAAACTTCAGCAAACAAACTATGAAATCCGGCTCAACATGTGATTGGATTTCTAGTGAGCAGGATGGCTTTGTTGGTGGAGGGCTTGAGAGTGGAAGCTTTTGCATAGATACATAATACCAGAAAGATGTGAGGAGTGAGAGGCAGACACAGAAAGAAAGAGAGAGGTGATGAAGAGAGGAAGAGGAAGACTGAGAGTTGGCTGGTAGGAGAGGTTCTGTGTTTTATAGATGCCATTTAAAAGAGCGTGCTGGAGTGGAGGGAGGCTGCAATGAACTGTAACCGAGACAAAACGGCAAGACAATAAACAAGCAAATTGGCTGCCTGGGAGCCTTCAGTAGCCCCACCTCTGTCTCACGGGAATGAGAGACCCTCCCAACTCTCTGTGTAGTGTACTCCTTTGAGGCGAAACCAGTGAATTGCAGTTTTATTCCTTTTTTTCTTTCCTCTGTCTCTGTGCCTTCTTCTTTCCCTCTATTTTGCATTATGCCCAGTGTGACTGTGTAGGCAGTAGGTATGTATACAATAGCATTATGCTGTTGTCACTCTTAACTCCTCCGTTGTCCACCTCATTGGCCTGTCTGCTTATGGCCTTGCTGCCCTGGGGCCCATCACGCTGAGTTTATGTGGCATTGTTGTGAATCGCTGTGTAAACACACAGTGAAATTGCTTGGGGGCAGATTTCTCTCTCACCACTCTATTTCATTCCCTCTGGACCTATTTTCAATATGCCACTCAAAAGAGTAAGCCATATTACCATAAGCCTTCCCCATTCAGCTGGGCTGTGCAGGGAAATATTACTCCCATTCTTAACCTGTATCTGCCAAATTCCATCGTTAGGATTCACACAAATGCGGGATGTGAGCCTCGCTGTCTAATTGCCTGTAAGAGCTGTTTCCTCAAAATTAGAGCCACCTTTATTCACTATTTCACAGAAAAGCATTTGCCTTTATGGGTTTCTCCTGAAATATAGTTATGTATATATGACATGTAAAACATATAAAACACGTAACGCATCATAAAATCATAGAATAGGCAGCAGTACACTTGCAAATGGCAGAATGATGAATATAAATTTCAGATTTCTTGTAGTGAATACAAAAAATATGTAGAAGAAGCAATGTAGCAATTCATCTGATCATTTGAAATGAATTTTAAAGCGTTCATTATTCATGTAGGACTTGTATCTCCATTTTTTTTCATGCTAGGCCTGTTTTATTACTTATAGTGGGAGCAGGGAAGCCTTTAAGCTAGATACTTGACTATCTGCCAATAAAACCTTGTATTAATCATCCTTTATTCTTTCTTTAGGGCAGTCTGACAGCACAGAGTAGCCAGAAAATGTAGCGCAACAAAATGTGCAATCCAAGATTTTCAGTTTGAAGAAGCTCTTCATTGCATGTTGTTGCTGTCAGTACAAAATAATAACTTTACAGCAGAATTAGAAAGAAATCTTACATTTTAATGTACTTAAATGTGGCAAAATGAGCAATTCTGGATCACTCCTATCATTCAGCTTAAATATCAATGACAGCTGTTATTTTCAAGACTTTCTTTGAGAAGTCTTGATGTAATTGTCTAAAACCAAGCATGCTTTAAAGCCTTTGTAAGTCAGGCAGACTGGGATGCAGCTGTATTGCAATACACATGTGACGCATATGATGTCAACGCCATCTATGGCTTTCAAACATCTGCATACTTTATATAGAGGAATACTGCACCAACACCTCATATCATCTAGGAACAGCCGGTAGTTCTACAATTACAGACTGTAGTTAATCTCTCTGTATACTTTGTTAGACCCCTATCACCCTGTTCCTCAATGGTCAGGACCCCCATAGGACCACTACAAAGCAGGTGTTATGTGGGTGGTAGATCATTCTCACTAATGTGATGGTGTGTTAGTGTGTGTTATGTATGAATCAGACAGCAGAGCTGGAGTTTTTAAGCACCTAAGCATCACTTGTGGAAGACCAGTGTCCAGGGTGAAAGGAGGCTACCAACGTGTACAGAGAAACAGATGAACAGTTTACAGAACAATCACAGTCTGTAATTGTAGAACTACAAAGTGCATCTATGTGGAGAAGATAAAATTGTCAGTGAGTGTAGAGCATTAAGTTGTTTTAATGAAGTGGCTGGTAAAAAATTAACAAGTCATTTTAAATGTTAAGGCAACTTACTGCACTACTTTTTTTGAGTTAATTTAACTTGAGTTCAACTTGATTCAACTTTGAGTTCACCCAACTTAAACTTACTAGTTTAGTCAAAAATTCTCCAAAATATAAAAAAATATTTTTACTTCTGCATTGTAAAATGTTATAAAATATATATTTTGAAATGAATTTTGTTGCCATGTTCGAGTTTTTCCTTCACATAGAGCCACTAGACTTCCCCTAAACAGGGACTCCAGTTATAGACAGCTGTTGCATTATTGGGATTTGATCTCCTGATCGGAGGACAAACAGCTGCCACAAAAAGAGAAATGCAGTGTTAAAGAAAGCACATAAAAACATGTTATAATGTAATTTAAAAATGTAAAAAAAATGCAGGCTTGTTCAGTGGCCTATAAGCAACACAGTAGTATGTGCATCCACCACAAAAGACTGTGAGTTCAGACCCTTAAAGTGGGAGCAAAAGTGGAGGAAATGAGGCTGTTGCATTTGTGTGGCATTTGGATAAAAACATGTTGTATACTATTTGCCTAATTAAGTGCGGTAGGAGAACTTTGACTTAACTAAGAAGTTGGATGAGTTGAGTGAACGCCAAGTTGAATTAACTCAAAATAGTGGTGCAATGAGCCTTACATTTTTTAAGTTGGTCTGATCTTTTGTCCAGCCATTTCCTGAATGTTCAAAAAATTGTTTTTAAAATGTTCTGTAAATGCATTGTTTTGTTTAACATTCACATTCCTCTGCTTGCTTTAGTGTCATTTAAAATAGTAAAACAGAACAAGTCTTTCTAGAAGAATTAAGTACCAGCTCTCAGGAAGCATAAGTACATTAAGTTATGTCAGTGCAAACTGATAGCTTTATGAACTCTATTACAACTAGATATCATATGACACCATCATACCATTATATAGGCCATTTGGAAAACATCTCAATGTTGAATATTCACATTGTCCAGAACTATTGCATAATTCAGCTTCACACTGTTTCCCATATTTAAAATGAAATAAAGAGAGACACATTAAGCTGCCTAGGTGATACAGTATACCCTACAGCTTGGCTAAGCTGGCCCTCTTGCCCTCCTTTTCCCCTTCTTGCCTGTGTCTTGCCGCATAGCTTTGCTATGCTTGTTGTACCGTGTCACCGTTTGGCTGCCTTCAGCACCACTGTGTGCATCTGCACAGCCGTTTACACTTCTCTTTCTCTCTCCATTGCTCATTTCTTCAGAGACGCAGTGCTGCGCAGGTCTTTCTGGAGGCTTTTCCGCCATCGCCGCACTGCGCCGTGGGAGCGTGGCCTTTCCCTTTCTTTCTGAAAGTGGGTGTCACGACGCTGGCTTGTCCTCCATCTGAAAAGAAAGAGCAGTCAATGCAATGTTCTTTCTTTTTGCACTTTCTCTTATATATGCCTTTATCTCTCTCTCCTTTGTCTCGCTTACTCTCTAATGTTTCTACATCTCACTCACTTTTGTCAGCCTCCTCCACACGCTGCCATTAAGCCACAATTTCAGGCCGAAAATCGCAATTACAGGCTGCGGCAACTCGCTGTTTTGTGTTTATTTATTTCTTTTTCCCGGCCTCTTGTTATTTCTTCGTCAGGGAGCCATGGGGGCAGAGCGTCGCTGCTCTGATTGTAATTAGGGGACTAAGAAGCAATAAAGCGTGCAATTACGCTAAAGGTTTCTGCGCCCACGATCGGCAGTGGAGGGCCGGCCTGTGAGCGCAGAGCGGAAACGGGAGGGGGGGAGAGAAAAAAAGTTGACAGATTGAAAAGAGTGCCCACGGCAGTTTTTGACCCTCTCATGTCTAATAAATAAGCTGACAGAGGAAAAGGCGAACGCTCCCCGCCCGCTTCTCCTCTCCACACCACCTGCCAGGGCTTTTTTTCCTCTGACCTAACAGAGAGAGTCTTCAACTTACTCATTGTCAGATGATTCTTTGAAAGAGCTGCGAGGACTTCAAAGGCGGCCCGTCATCAAAAAGAGCGGCAGCCCCGCGCGTCGATAAATTCATTGTACAGAAGCTCGTCTTGGGCCTTGATCTATGCTACAACGCTGGAATATGAAACGGATATGGAGATAGTTTCGTTATCTCCCCTGCGTTGGGGATAGGGACTGGCTAGGGGGCAATTTTGGGCACAGGGTCTTTTGATCCAAGCAGCTTTGTCCTCTCTCTTATAGGCATGTAAATAGCTACATGCAGAGATAAGAATGGATGGACTGTAGATGAAGCACTTGTCAGCTTCTGCTATGACACTAGAAGGAAAATCTTTGGGAAAAAAACTGCAATGGATCTGAACTACAGACACACCAACTGTTGTTTGACTATAAATGTTGTTGGTCTTCAAAGTCTGTCGCTTACCACAGACAGTCCAGAGTGTTCTTCTCATTTGGAACACATTGTTGTCAAATTGGGCTTTATGGTTAGAGCCTTCATTCTTTCAGAGGAAGTAAAAAGCTTTCCTGAAACTTTTGAATCCATCTGTCAATCGCACCTTTTTTCTCTCTCTCTGAGAGTAGAAATGTGAAAATTAGACCAAGCAGTTCACAGCCTCCATATGCACTGCACAAGCTAATGCTGGCCTTCTTAAAGAGCCGAGTGTCTTATGTTTTTAAATGCTAAAACTGTTTTTATATGTCACAGGGGCAGCTGCTTTCAGAAACCAAATTGTGCGAGATGGTGTTGAATTGTAAGTCATGAGAGAGAGAGACAGAGAGAGAGAGAGAGAGAGAGAAGGAGGAAGGATCTCAGCTTCTGCTCTGAGTCCCTGCATAAGTGGAGGGTCTAATTTCTCCTGGGCTTTGGTCCTCCGCCGAGGGTGTGAGAGGAAAAATGAAGGAAGGGGATGGGAGGATGAGCTTTGCTCTAATTCTCCCAGGAATGAGGGGTAGTCGCCCACATCACTAAAACTTGCCTCTCTTTCTCTCTCTCTCTCTCTCTCTCTCTCTCTCCCTCCCTCTCTCACTCTCTCCCTCTCTCTCTCATTGTCTCGCTCTGTCTCTTGGAGTCTCTCTCGTTCTCTCTCTCTGTCTCTCTCTCTAAGTCCCTCTAAAGCCCCTTTCACACATGCACAGTAACCATGAATATTTCCAGAATTCACTCGGAGGAGCTGTATGTGTGAATGTGTTGATGACATGTTGATGTCCTTTTCCACTCTGTTGTTGACATTGTGGATGAAGCAGAAGCAAATACCTGTATTACACTAATGCTAAAGTCATCATAACAGAAGAGTCACTTACCTCGTCTGCCATTAATGTGCTCTAAACAAAACACTGCAGTTTCTGGAGCACCTACAACATTTCCCTCTAGTGAGAGCACATCTGACAAAAGATCTCCGACTGCGCTGCATGTGTGTAAAGGTAACACAGTTCAGATCTGAAAACAGATTAAGTCTCTCTCTCTTCCTCTCTCTGAGTTTCTCTCTCTCTTTATGAGTCTCTTAATGTTTTGAGTCTTTTCCTTTGAGTCTCTCCCGCTCAGAGTCTCTATCTTTTTCAGTCTCTCTCTAAGTCTCTCTCTCTTTCTCTCTCTCTCTCTCTCTCTCTCTCTCTCTCTCTCTTTCTCTCTCTCTGTGGCCTGCTGTCTGGCAGGCTGATATGTGTTTACTTCTTCGGTTCAGAAACTAGCAACAAATCATGAACGACTACAAACATGTAACCCCCTCCCTGTCTTTCTCCTTCTTCCCTCTCTCTCTCCTGCTCTCTCTTTCCGTCTCTCTCCCTCGCTCTCTCTCTCTCTGTAAGAAAGTCGACCCTGATGTTTTTTTTCTCTCCTGTATTTCCACTTTCTCAGTATGTGTCAGGCAGGAGGAAAAGACCTGTCAATCAACTTTATAGTACACATACACACACACACATGCTGCAGAGCACACACACATCTCTAGCTGAACGTCTTCACACCCCAAATTCAACTGTCACTGATCGGTGAGGTCTGTAGACAGGCGATCAGCAGATGCTGGAGGTTCTCATTTTAGACTTATTGACATGTCTCAAACACAAGTTTAATCCCAGTCACACATGGGGGAGAGAAAGTTTAGTCCTCCTTTAGACTGCAGTCTAGTCCCTGATCAAGCTTAATCTAGCCATGAGCACTACTCTAGATGCTTTACTTTTACACTAATCTATGTAGATTTTTGTCATTTCTTTAATTTGAACAAAGTGATTGTCAGCCATTCATGGGTACTGTCAGTGCTCATTAATTATATTTGATTTAATTTAGGACTGGGGCTGTTTCTCAAACCTCAAGTACGCAAGAACAAACTTGTGTACTTGACAAGTTCGAACTTGTAAAGATTGAACTTGCAGACTTGACAAGGACGAACCTCCCATGTACGGGGGATTATTTTGCATTTGGAACGCCAGCGTACTTGAAGACGTCACAGCCCAGCCTGACCACAACCAGCCGACAGACAGTTCAATATCTTTTTAATTCTGATTTGTGTTTTCACGGAAAAATATATAAATTCAAATATGTATAACTTTACATTTAATACAGCAAAATGTGTGTGTATATAAAAAGCTATTGTCGGGAAATAATCGCGTTTGTAGTTTGTGAGGAAAATGGAGCGGGTGGTCCCTGCAGTTGCTATGCTTTACCTTCAAGCCGAGGAGGAAGCAGCACAACTAAGGAGGAGAGCAAGAATGAAGATGAGGGAGAGGAAGAAGAGACGTGCACTGATGGTTTGGCTCAGTACATTTCTCTTTTTTTCTTGCGTTTGTAATACGAGCTATAGAGAAATGGACGTATCTAATATATTCCAAAGCACACAGTGTACTCGTTCCCATGTTTGTATAACTCCCATTTCAGTAAAAATACACATTTAAGAAAGCCAACCAAAAGGATATTTTCTTTAAATATAGTTTTACACAAAATTTATTTGAGATAAAATGATGCATTAAAAAGAAATCATTTTGATATATTTTCTTCTGTCATTGCCGCCTCCGTTGCGAAATGCATTCTGGGATACATTGGCGCACCAAGTCCACACAAGTCACCACCAATGCATACTCAATAGAAAGGGCGGAGCGAGAACACATCTGGGTATTATCAGCGAACTTGCCTTTATGCGTACTTTCATTTGGAACCGTACTTGGGCTGAGAGTGATGACGTTTCACAAGTTCACAAGTACACAAGTACGCATATTGAGAAACAGCCTGGGTGATGTCTGCCTAACTGGCATATGATGATATCTACAGGGAAACACGATGAAGGCGGGGTCATAATGGCAGTCTTACTAAGCTAAAATAAATAATAATGATACACTCTTTTTTACATTTTTCTTCCATCTTTCCTCAATAAAGCTTCTGAACACTGGTCATAGTGATGTAATAATGGCATTGACAAACTCATTTGCTGTGGTACCACATGTGTGGCCACCTGCAGAAAACTAGCAGATGTCACCGGCTTCTATTTTGAGAAAAAGGCAAAATGTGAAAAAATAACATAGTCAAAACAGAAGGTTAACTATACAGGCATGTATGGTAGTACTCATTGTGAGGTACATGGTCATGTCAGAATATTATGACTATTAAATATGCGTCTGTGTTACAGACACAGATATAACAGTGTTCACTTTCCTTGTTGCTCTTGTGTTCAGTATAGAGGTTAACTTGTCCAATGTGGTGTGTGGAGTCATTGTTCTCCTCTGCTATCAATGGCCCGTGGAGCACCACTGTTATGCTGTTGGGAGGCACTCAATGTAGAAGCCCATTCTCACCTTCATTATGGCAGCTCTAGAACTTCTCATGATCTCTGCTGAGATGCTGCCATCCTTCACCCAGTACCCTGTTATCATGCCAGTCATATCACATTCAGTGCATTGAGAAAGTATTCACTCCCTTTAGCATTTTCCGTGTTTTTCTACCTCACAACCGGGAATTAAAATATATCATTTGAGGGTGAATTATGGATTATTTTGCATTATTTCATTTACAGAAAATGTCTACATTTGATTTTCTTTTTATTTTGAAGCAAACTACAAATAGGACAAAATAAGAGAAGACTTCTGCTTGCATAACTATCCACCCCCCAAAAGTCAGTACTTTGTAGAGCCACCTTTTGGGGCTATTACAGCTGCAAATTGCTTTTAATAAGTCTCTGTAAGCTTACCACATCGTGCCCATTTCTCCAGGCAAAACTGCTCCAGCTCCTTGAAGTTAGATGATTTCCACTGGTGAACAGCAATCACAGATTCTCAATTGATTTTAAGGACTAGGCCATTCAAATACATTTACATGTTTCCCCTTAAACCACTCAAGTGTTGCTTTAGCAGTATGCTTTGGGTCATTGTCCTGTTGGAATATAAACCTCCATCCCAGTGTCAAATCACTGACAGACTGAAACAGGTTTTGCTCAAGAATATCCCTGTATTTAACACCATCCATTTTCCCCTTGACTCAGACCAGTTTCCCAGTCCGTGCTGCTGCAAAACATCCCCACTACATGATGCTGCCACCACCATGTTTCACTGTAGGGATGGTGTCTTGGGGTGATGTGTTGGTATTGCGTCAGACATAGCGTTTTGCTTGGTATCCAAAAAGTTACATTTTGGTCTCATCTGACCAGAGCAGCTTCATACACACATGCCTTTAGGCAAACTCAAAATGAGCCTTCCTGTTTTTGTCTGTCATTAAAGGCTTTTTCTGGCCACTCTTATGTAAAGCACAGGTCTATGGAGTGTAGCGGTGTGAACCTTCACTGATCTCACAATTCAATTTGATTACGATTATTATGTCAGCTATTTGATTCGATACGATATCGCGATGCATCACATGAATTTTCTGTATTATTTCATTTGGTTGGTACGCGGCATGTGACTTGTCCAGTTAGTGCTTCCTTTGTCAGCTTGTAGAATCCAAAATGTGTCCATATTTTGGCTTTTAAAACATTTGGTGCATTTTTAATCTCAACCTTGTGACCTATCTCTGCCATTTTTGCTATTAAGTATGCAATAAATGACGTTATCATGTTATAATCAATTATGGTCTGTAACTGCGTCGGTGCTGAATTGCCCACGTCCACATCTCGATGCATTGATTATATAATTCATTTCAACACCTCTAATGGAGTGTACGGCTTATTGTGGTTGTATGGACAGATACTTCAGTCTCTGCTTGGGAACTCTGCAGCTGAGGGTTTTGGTGGGTGGCACTCTCTTGGCAGGTTTGTTGTGGTACCATGTTCTTTCCATTTGATGATAATGGATTTGATGTTGCTCTGGGAGATCATCAGAGATTTGGATATTTTTTAATAACCCAACCCTGATTTGAACTTCTGAACAACTTTGTCCCTGACTTGCTTGGAAATCTCCTTGGTCTTACTGGTGTTGTTTGGTAATGGTGCCTCTTGCTTAATGGTGTTCCAGCTTCTGGGGCCTTTCAGAAAAGATAGATAAAAAACATTTAAATTCAGGTTGTGATGTAACAAAATAGGTAAAAAGCCAAGGGGGGGGGGTTGAATACTTTCACAAGGCACTGTAATAAGTCAAGTTTGTCTGTAATGCGATTATTCTTATGACCTGTTTGTTCAGCATTTAGTTCCATAAATCAAAATAAAAAGTGGCAATCTGATGGTTACCACAGTTAGGTATTACACATTTCCTGTGTAGAGTGACCACACCTATTGAAAGTCAGTCATATGTGGGCCAAATTTGGGCGGCACGGTGGCTTAGCGGTTAGCACATTCGCCTCTCATCACTTAGGTCTTGAGTTCGAGTCCGTATCTGAGCGGAGTTTCCATGTTCTCCCCGTGTTTGCATGGGTTTCCTCCAGGGACTCCGGTTTCCTCCCACAGTCCAAAAACATGGAGGTCAGGTGGATTGGATACTCTAAAATTACCCTGGTGTGTATGAATGAATGAATGTATGTATGTATGTATGTATGCCCAGATGTGGTTGGCACTCTGTCCTGGGGGATCCCCCTAGTGCTCGATGCAGTCCTCCAGGTGGACGGTCGCTTCCGGTTGAGAGTACGCTGTGCACGACTGACTGCCGCTTCTCACCGGAGTGTGTAAATGGAGTGTGTTGATTGTAAAGCGTCCTTGGGTGTCTAGAAAGGCGCTATATAAGTATAATGTGTATGTATGTATGTATATGTGGCTGGATCAGTGCATCACAATTTTGGATCACAGACTGAGGTCTGAAGTTCTGTCTGTCTCTTCCTCCCCCTCTCTCCTTCTTCTCCCTTGTGCTCAATAGTGTTAGCGTCATCACTCAAACAAGTAATCCATTGCAAATTACTGATTACTCTGCTGTACTTAGTACTTAATTGAAAAAGATATCTCATTAATTTCACACATATACATATATACAGTACATACTTTTTACAACTGATGTCACAAAGCAACTTTACTGAGGGACAGTTCCTTAGAGCTGGCAGGAGAAACCATGGGAGGAACAAGATTCACATGGAGGGACCCATCCTCCTCCAGTCAAGTACTAATAAGTTATTGATAGACAGACATTACACATACATAGTAAAAATGTGGACTATAAGCTGAGGATATGAATATACAATGGATATGTTAATTCTATAATTCTAACATTTGAGCACTTTTTAGTCATTTATGTGCAAGCATGAAACATGGAGGATGGTGAGAACATGTAACATGCACCAACGTCGACTTACATATTATTTGTATCATAAATCTCTATGCACATTAATCAAATACATCTGCCTACTGCAGATTGTGCAACAGTACTACAACTGCTATAATAATAATAATAATAATAATAATAATAATAATAATAATAATAATATTATTATTATTATTATTATTATTATTATTATTATTATTATTATTATTTGAAACGACGTCTTTTTCTAAATCGAATAATTCAGGACATTCACCGATACACTAAACGGAGCATGTCAAATTACCCGATTAAAAACAGTCTTCGCAGGTAGTGACTCTCCGGTAATTTGTGTTCTACAGGACATGTATTCATTCGTCTCTCGAAAGAGAGTGGGTTCCTGGAGATTCATGTGACTAGTAGTATAAGTAGTGTTTTGAAGGAGACATTTTTTTAATTAAATGATTGACTGTCTTTTTCATTACTATCATTGTCTTATTATTATTATTATTATTATTATTATTATTATTATTATTATTATTATTATTATTAGAGAGAGGGACAGTAGTTGTCTATGTGAGGATTGACTTCCGGTTACGGTGTCCCCCACTCCCCGTAATTTTTACTTGTCGTTACGAAAGTTTCAAATTTACTTACGTTTCCACACATATTTATGGTCCTCACACACTTCTGTGTGTCGAATCTCGTGGGGATTTTTACACTGTAATATAGTCCCTAATACTTTCCCAAATTTACCCAGCGTCCGTCTGTGGGACATCCTTTTTTTGTTGAAACGACGTCTTTTTCTAAATCGAATAATTCAGGACATTCACCGATACACTAAACGGAGCATGTCAAATTACCCGATTAAAAACAGTCTTCGCAGGTAGTGACTCTCCGGTAATTTGTGTTCTACAGGACATGTATTCATTCGTCTCTCGAAAGAGAGTGGGTTCCTGGAGATTCATGTGACTAGTAGTATAAGTAGTGTTTTGAAGGAGACATTTTTTTAATTAAATGATTGACTGTCTTTTTCATTACTATCATTGTCTTATTATTATTATTATTATTATTATTATTATTATTATTATTATTATTATTATTATTATTATTATTATTATAACATTGTCTTATTATTATTATTATTATTATTATTATTATTAT
>BRDA01031412.1:0-15912 GCA_036984385.1 Crenuchus spilurus | reverse complement strand
TCCTCTCTCTCTCTCTCTCCCCCTCCTCTTTCTCTTTCTTTCCTCTCTCTCTCTCTCTCCCCCTCCTCTTTCTCTCTCTCCCCCTCCTCTTTCTCTCTCTCCTCTTTCTCTCTCTCCTTTCTCTTTCTCTCTCTCTCCTCTCCCTCTCACTCTCTCACTCCTCTCTTTGTCCTCTGTCTCTCTCACCTCTCTCTCTACCTCTCTGCATCTGTCTGTCTCTCTGTCTGCTTCTCTCTCTCTCTCAGGGATGAGTATGGAGGTGTTGGCGATGCTGGTGGCTGCTGTGATTCAGGGTCGAGTGTTGAGTATATATAATGCAGAGAGAGAGGATGTCTGTGTGGACTTGGATGAAAACCAGCAGCTCACACACACCACCCCCTCTGGCCCAATCACACATCTACATCACACAGTATAACTATATACACACACACACACACACACAGAAAGAGAGAGAGAGAGAGAGCATTCAGTAAACAGTACTAGAACACATCAGTCTAACACAGTCTCGTCATAAAGCACATTATATCTACAGTATCACACAGAATGGTTCCACTGGACTGACAGTCAGCTGCAGTAAATGACAGTTTGTGTGTGTTTGCTCTTCAGAGAGACGCCTTCATGACCTCGGCTCTGGTGCTGGGGGCTCTTTTCTTCCTCTGCTGTATGGTGCTTTTTTTAGGAGTGGAAGAGCAGAGTGGTGAGTCTGCTGTACACTCAGGAGTTTTGTGAAACATTAACACTGTTTGCACACTTAGTGATTGTATTGCTTGTGTGCTTTCTGACATTGAATAACACACTGTTATGTGTAAACATGGAACGCTCCACAGCATCAAGGAAACTGTGTGTTTGAATCAGGGGCCGACTGGCCATACGGATGTTCTGGAAATGTACAGAATGGCCATCGGCCTAATATGTTCTAGGGATGAACTGACCATTGGGAGCAAGAGTCACCATTCCCCACAAAACCAACTCATTTATCCCAGAGAGGAGAAATGCTCTTTTCTGATTGGATGGCAGGCGTCTATTAATACAGTGTGACAGGACACATGAATTAAATCCACTGTTCTATATCATTGCTGTGGAAGTGTGTAAAGACAACAATAACAACCTTGGTTCAGGGACAATTCTAGGAGCAGAGCTTTAGCTAAGTGAGCCTAGCAGCCCGCAGACTCCACATCAATCAACTTGGCTGTGCTGTCTCAGGGTGGGTAGATGGCACTCTCTCTGCATCACTACTGGCTCAGGTGTCTCTTAGCTGATGTATCAGAGCTGGGAATCTTCAACTTTCCTACAAGTGACAATGTAGGACCAGCAGTTTGAAAAAGAGGCGGAGCCTGACTTAACATGCATCAGAGGAGGCCTGTGCTAGTCTTCACCCTCCTAGAGTCAGAGACATTACAAGTGATTGAGAGAGTCATTAAATCTGGGTGGGTTTATTGAGCATTGGGTAAAATTAAAAAAAATTACAAAGTAAAGATGTCTTAACATGTGGCAACTGGGATATAAGCGGGTTAACAGATATACCAAATTAGTCAACTTATTGGAGGAGGCTTGCATTCTTTGTTGACATCTTGTCCTCAATTTCATATAACGGGACACCTTGGCTGCCATCATCTCTTATGTATTTTCCAGAAGTTATTCAATCATTTTAAATATAATTACTAGTGATGGGACTCGATTAAAAATTTTAATCGAGTTAATTTTAGGGTCTGTAATTAATCGCAAACCATATATCAACAAATTAAACATTTTCAATTTAAAAAATCCTTTTGCTACTAAAATTTTGAATGAATAGACATACAGTATATGCTTAACAACAAACATGTTTATTGCTTTTTGATTTTTTTATTGTTATTAAACCAACAGATTTGGCAAAGTGCTATAATATTTATTCAGATTTCAAGTATTTCAGGAACCTATGAGTCTTTAACTTATTTGAAAAATAAAAAAATAAATGTAGGCAGCACACTAGACAATAATGATAGCACCATTTCTTGTACAGAACTGTAAAAATTAAAAATAAAATAATTATACATTACTGCGACTGTGATAGTTTAACATCTTGTCATTTGGTCCAATGTGGGCTGGCTGGAGGGTTTATTTTTTACCGCTGCTGGGGATGCTGACATTAGCTGTGGAGACGGCTGTGCTTGCCACAACATGTTTGACATTGATATGGTATTTTAGGCTTAAGTAGCTTCGGTGATAATCAAATTCCTTTTTAAACAATTGCATACAACAGTAGTCTTTTCTAAAGTCCCATCAGAATGTTTTTTAAAGCTAAAGTTGTTCCTCAGTGGACCAAGAGAAGCGGCTTCGTAGTCCATTGGTGCAGTTTGCCGATGTCGCTCGTCCATCATTGTTGTTTGCGGATGTCGCTTGTGCATCAGATTTACAGGCGTGCTAGAACACGCAAATATAAAGGTTCCGGCTCCAAACTTTTAAAAAATGTGATTAATTGCGATAAAATTTTTAACACGTTAAAACCTTTGTAATTTATTAATCGAAATTAACGCGTTAAAGTCCCGGCCTTAATAATTACTATGCAGTGAATGTATTTTTCTATTTTAAAAGCTAACAGTATGTTGTACAGGGTCAGCAGGAGTGTTCATAGCCCAGGTTTTTTTTTTATCATCGTGTCATTTGTTCATCATGCCACAGTTTCAAGATATGTCTTAAAAACGGATGTTTGTTTCCAGGCTGTCCGGTTGTTCAGATAGGCCGACGACGCAGATCATACCTAACTGACCTAAAGAAGCTGATAGGCCACGTCTCTTATCAGCGTCTTGTGCTGGGCTTCCTCTTCTCTTCTCTCAGCTTCCAGGTTTGATGAGTGCTCTGAATACAACCAGCAGATGGTGGCTGCTTCTGAACTGACCTATCCAATCCCACAAATGTGTTCTTTTGTAGCAACTATTGAGAGTTTACCCAAACTGTAACCCTTTAACATCCTCGCCAAGAAAGTAACTTAATTATTAACAGCACGAATGGTTTGCAACATTTCAAAAACATTTAACATCTCAAATGTGCTCTACCAAATGGTTGAGCATAATGTTAAAGGGTTAAAGAACATTGGTAAAATCAAGAGAAACTGGGTAATGCTAAGCTTTTACATGGATAAATCCAGTTGATAGGGTCTCTATTCTCAAAGAGCCATAACATTGCTAGCAAAGTTAGCGTCATAGCCAGCCGAGGAGACAGGACTTAATTTCAGGGAGAAATATGCTAAAGAAAATCAACTGTCAAACGGCAGAAAGCTCATGTATTTCGGGTGGGTGGATGCCAGAAAGTAGAACATGGTGTTCAGAGCTGTAAAGTTTTTGCCCTCATCTCCACTTGATCAGTTCCCATGCCTACCAGTTGTGATTTAAAAACACTCTAACCTATTTCAGTCTTTCAGCTTTTAGCTAATTAGCTGTTTTTTACTTTTATGTGACCTTCCATCAGATGGCTTGTAGCTTTCAAATATAAATACAGTGGTAACCCTACTTACGAGTTTAATCCGTGCAGGAGCCGAGCTCGTTAGCTGGTTTGCTCGTTAGCTGGATGCATTTTCCCCATAAGCATACATGTAAAACTGATTAATCCGTGTCAGCCGGCCAATATACAGTATACTTTAATATGCTAAATAATGTGTTTATATGGGTTTTTAAAACATAAACGAGACGACGACGGTGCTCGTGTAGGCTGGCGGCTAAGGAGGACAGGAGGACGGGTGTACGTGTATGGCATGGTTACACTTATCATATGAAAAGTAAAATGTATCTAACTTTCTTGTTCACTACCTTTTGCTTTCTTTGTGTCGCTTTCACTAGCACTTTCACTTTCACTGGACAGCGGTCAAAGGTAATGCCTGACCTCTTCTTCTACGCTAGCATCTAAGGGATGCTACAACCGCAGCGCCCCTAGCGGTTGGCATACTTGAACTAATTTACACTACTCGTTACTTGGAATTTTATTCGTTACCTGGAACAAAAATATTCCGAGACCTCGACTCGTTACCTGGAATACTCGTTAGCAGGGATGCTCGTAAGTAGGTAACCACTGTAGTTGACTCTGATTAGCTAATGTTGTTTTCACCATAGCAGCTTCATTAACAATGTATGAACATCATTGCGACGTGTAGTTATTGTGCAAAACAATGTTATTTGCTATGTCGATACAATTTTGCTGTGTCTTTTTCATGGTCAAGGGTTCCATTCCGAACTCCTTCAGCAATGCACCTAACCTCCAACTGCTCCCTGGGTGCTGTGTACTGTATAGGGGCTGCCCTTCTTAACCCTAACCATGTTCTCACTAGCCCCCTAGTGTGTTCACTAGTGTGTGTGTGTGTGTGTGTTTGTTTCACTGCAGATGGGTTTAATGCAGAGGTCAAATTCCTCTGTGTGCAAGCACATTGGCCAATGATTGTGCACTTTCACTTTCACACCAGCTAATATTGGCTCACCTTTTCACCATATTACTTGTCTTTATATACCAAAACTATGGCAACATGTAGTTTGATCAGTCAGCTGAAAACTCTCAATCTGTCCAAAAACAGATCTGTACCCCAAAACAGTGAAACTGTGTTTAAATTGGTGCAGCTGAATAAGAAGAGAGAACTGAAAAACAGTGAATCTTGACCCTGTGAACCTTGGACATGCAAATCCCACATAAACAAAACAAAGGCCAGTTCTGCAATCCTGGACTAGGGTGTCATTTTCCAGGATTACAGATTCAATTCCCATGCAACACTAAACTTTTAATTCATACAGTAACAGCTTTTTTCTTCACTCCCCTCCTGTCTTGTATACTTCCCTTCCATGACATACACATCTTCTCTCTTCTCCCTCCATGCTTCCTCAGCTCTCCTCTCATTTCAAGACGGACTGTTTTCATTTTCCATTTTAGCATTAAAAACCCCACTTAAAACATTACAGACTTTATTTCCCTTTTGAGCTCAGGCAAAAGTCATCTCCACACCAATCGCTCAATTCACAACAGCTCTTCTCTATACTAACCTCCTCACACACTTCTCTTCCATACCGTGCACATTTTCTCTCTCCTCTCCCTCCATTGTTCCTTGCACACTTCTCTTGCATACCTTGCAAACCATTGACATTTATTCTCCTTTGATCTCTCTCAGTTCTCACCAGTGTCTTTTTAGTGTGAACTGTGAGCTGTGTTCAGACATTCCGAGCAGTGCTGATAAAAATATTATCTGTGCTAAAGGCAAAATGGCTTGTTTCAGGAAGAGGCAAAATCATATGATATTACATTGGTGTGTCAAAGCATTTTTCACCCCGACCATGAAATTTAATGAAAAATACTTTCTCTGGACATGTCAGGGCCTCTTTAACATGCATGAAAAATAGTTTGAAATAAATACATTTTAACTTCTGTATTTTTGTTATCATGCAGTGTTGTCAGTTTCCTAAAAAGATCGTCCAACCTCGCAACAGCTGCTTTAAAAGAACACCACTGATGGGTTAAAATCTTCTGTATGTATTGAGTTCACTGTAAAGTAGCAGTGTGTGGTTGGTGGAAAGAGGTTCAGGCCACATCTTACTGAAGTGATGAATAATAATGTAATACTGTCCCACCATGTTAGTTCAGTGTAACATTTAGTAGATAATTTAGTAGATAGTAAGACTTTAATTTCTTATGTGCTTTGGTTTCTGTCCTCTCCCAGATGTCATTAGGAAACTTTGCTTTGTTCTGCTTCCATGTGGCAGGACTAGGAGCTCACTTCCAGTATCTCATGCTGACTATATTGGTGAGCATCACTGATTCTTTTTTTACTTTAAAGGAACAATTGACTCAAAAATAATATTTACATGAGTTTCCACTTGCGTATACAGTTCTCACCTTCGCCATGTCAACTAAGTCATGTTTTGAGTCCAGAGCTGAGGAGTGCTAACTAACAGTACACAGTAAATATGCCAGTGTTAAATCAACACTATTAGAGTTAAATTAACACTGAGGGTGTCAAAATGTAACACTCTCAGTGTAAATTTAACTCTAATAGTGTTGATTTAACACTGGCAGATTTACTGTGTAGAACTCAGTAGTCACCGAAATAGTCCAGTCACTCCTAACCCTGCTGCCTGTAGTGGATCTTTCTAAAAAAAAAAAACATTGTGCAGTCTGTGAAACCTTAGTTAAGATCTGGAAATGATCTGAGTACATTGACAAAGGTTTGGTGATGTCATTTTACAGGAATACTGGGGCTATTTAGGTGACCATTTACTTCCACTGTTTCTTTGCAATGTTAGCCTTGCAGCTCCATTTCTAATCTAAATTAGCAAAGGTTTTGAAAAATATCTTGACTGATTGACTACATATGTGGTGAAGACTCATTTGAGGATAATTAAAGCCATTGTGGTGACTAAGAATAAATGGACTACACATAGATAGTCATTCATATTGATTGACTGAATATTAATCTTAATCAATGCATTTTAAAACATTCAGATTCTTCTCTTTGAACTGAACAATGAAGCTCGGTTGTACAATTTATACATACAAACTGTTAGACATAATCAAGTGCAATCTTTGTTTTTCAACATGCATAGCTCGCGGCTGCTGTATCAGTGCCTTTCTGGCAAATGACTCTGGTGAGGTTGGGGAAGAAGAGAACGCTGTTTATCGGCCTCCCTGTAAGCTCACATCCACTCTTCCTTTAGTACAGGACGTCCCGTTTGCTTCTTTGCCCAAACAGTCATGAATAACTTTAATACTAATGAAGCTCTGGTGATGAATTTTGGATTAAATAAACCTCTGTCTATGTGAATAAGACTGCTGTTTCAACATGTGCTGAAAATGTCTAGCATGCAGTTCTTTTCTCGTGATTAGGTGGTGATGTGGTCGGCATCGAGACCATCCGGTATGTTCACACTATGAACACTTTATACATTGTGCATGTATCGTTGCGCAATTCTCACGGTGAAATAACCAACATCCTGTCTTGTGCTGTGTCCATGACGATAAATGAGGACTTTAAAACAGCTGGATGGGTGCCGACCTCCACTCCGACACCCACTGAAATAAGTTGTCAAAAATTACCACATTGAAATAGACATGCACAATTACACACAGACTGAGGTTTATTTAATCCAAATTTCATTACCATATCTTCGTTAGTATTAAAATTATTTACAGTAAAGAAGCAAATGGGACATCCTGTAGAAGGAGACTCTAAAGTTAGGAACTTTAGGTTACTCCCTTTAACTTTAGTTTTTTCAACCTAATCTCTATCGGCTTCATCTGTAACATATGACTGATTACTGTGGACAACAATTTACATGCTTTCCTTTGTTCCAAGCAAATAAAAGCTTGTTAGCTCATAACAAGTAAATGGGCTGATGTGAAGGAGCCTCCGATCCACTTATGTTATTCATGTGTTGATAATCAGCCATAAGCTTCAGACGAATAACACATTGCTGGCTATTACAACACTGTGAACACACATTATATTTGTCTGAAACTTGAACATAGCCTAAAAAGTAGGTAGGTTATAATACATATGAACCAGTGTATGGCGACACCATGGTGAAAGGTTCATGGCGGCATACCTCTTACAGGTCCACCACCACGTTTGGCAACGTAAATTAGGGTCTATTCCAGTCCAGATCACATAAGTACTGTCATAACCTTGATCCCACAGAGGTGATGGATCTCAAATTTCAATAAGACCATATTTGATATATGTCTGATATACAGTAGCAGAATGACCATCAGAGACCATCAGCTGCTACCACTGGGCATATATAGAAGCTGGATGGCATCCACTAACATGCATCCAGCATCTCTTCTTCTCCATGCCAGGCAATGCGGAAGTAGTGGTCTATACACAAGATATAGATTATTGTGTATTCTGCAGGCCTGACCGAGCTGTGTGTCATGCCCATAAACAGTTTGTCATTGAAATATCACTTTAGCATCTCATGTCTTTATGGTGTTGTAATATTTATGGTCAGCAGTGTAGAAAGTTGCTAAAAAAAAGTATATTTTAATGCCAACATTGACTGTAATGATGACTGTGATGATGACAACCCATTTTTGTGTGATATTTGTTTCTGTTGATCATCAGATGCTCATCCCTGCTCTGGTTGTGTTAGCATCCGTAATAGAGAACTTTCCACTCTACATGACCATGTGTGTTCTGGTTGGGGCTAGTTTAGCTACACTGTTCTTGTTACCATGGTGAGTAAGGCCAAGACCTAGATCTGTCTGCTTTAGTCCTATTCATCTCCTGTAAGCAGGGCAGAAAACACCACTACATGTCCATAATTTACTACTTCTGTAATCTGTGAAGGCCTCGCTGGACTGAGTTCATATCTGTAGCTGTTGCCTTGACTTAGTCGAGGATTGACTACAGACTAGAGATATAAAAATGCATTAGTGTGTGTGTGTGTGTGTGTATACCCAGATCAATGCATTTATATTCCTCTTCTATGATAAAATCCACAAATGCTGCTGTTCCAGATACTCAGTCTTATATCATAGAAGGGTGAGGGAGGTTGACAATGAGTTTATAGACTTTAGTACTGCTGTTTACTCTCTGCCGGAAGTTTAGCACATATTTTGTGCAAGCCATCATGAACTAATTGTTTATAGACTAATATATAATTGATTATTAGTGCTTATTTCCTATTTAATTGTGTTTATTCTATTGATCATTAATATTTATTGAGGCTGTTCATGGATGAATATCTACTATTCTAGAAGTGAATACTGTTTATTGACATTGTTTATGGAATAACATATCCTATTCCTGTTATTACAATTATTTATTGAGGTTTTTTTGAGGGTGCTCATAGACTAATATCTCCTAGTGTTTAACACTGTACATTGAGTTGTTTTTCTGGACTAATATCTCCTAGTGATTAATAGTATTTATTGAGGCTGTTTATGAATAATATCTCCTATTCTAGTGATTAGTAGTGTTCATTGATGTTGTTTATGGACTAATATCTCCTATTCTAGTGATTAATAGTGTGTATTGAGGTTGTTTATGGACTAATATCTCCTATTATAGTGATTAATAGTGTTTATTGAGGTTGTTTATGGACTAATATCTCCTATTCTAGTGATTAATAGTGTGTATTGAGGTTGTTTATGGACTAATATCTCCTATTCTAGTGATTAATAGTGTTTATTGAGGTTGTTTATGGACTGATATAAAATTTTATCTCATATTTTAGTGTATCACATGATAAGTCACATGATGATAAATCCCATGTGTAAACATATCGAGTGATATGTATAATCTGATTCACACTCATGTTAAAGACAATCATTGTACATCATTATTTTATGTCATACATATGACCGATATGCAATAACTTGCATTATCATTTTATACGTTTGTGAGGTCCATGCTGCCAGATGTTGTAGATGAGTTTATGGTTCAGAACCCCTGCTGTATGGACCTGGAGCCCCTATTCTTCTCATACTCCTGCTTCTGTAATAAGCTTGGAGGTGGACTATCTGCCGCCATCTCCACCATGACACTACAGTGAGTCATCTCTCTGTCTCCCACGCTCTTCAGCACTGTAGATTTAGTACTCTCTTAAAGGGAAAGTACACTATTTTTTAATGCCAACCTTCACCTTCCTGTGAGGCTGAGGGTTTAGTTCATGCGTTTTTTTTTTTTTGTCAGTGTCATATGAAAACCTTAATACTCAACATTTCTTAAATTAGAAATTATCAGATGCCCTTTATTCTGTGAAAAATCACTAGAATGAAGAACTAGAACCTTATGTTTATCTTTTACATTCAGTGGCTTTTTTTACATCCTGTGATAATATTATGACCACCGCTGGTTTGGAATGAACTTGGATGCCACGTGACAGGGTTTGCTGTAAGTAGAAATAAGTGAGCACACTAGTCAGTTGTAGCAGAGTGTAAAACCATCATCATGGGTGAAGAATGTGATTTGACTGATGTCCAAAAGGGCATGATAGGGTACCAAGTGAAGGGTGGTAGCATCTTAGAAACTGCTAAATTTGTGGGACTGAAGTGAAGATGTACTGAGAATAGTTGATACATGGTTGGTTTATTCTTCAGTTAAGATTGAGGGAGTCTGGAACTGTGACAGAGCTTAAGAGAATAAATTAAAAGATATTAAATAAAATAAACATTATAAGCTCTTAACTGTCTAGTTCAGTTCGGCTAGGCTGTAGTAGCATGTTTGAATGAATGTGCCCATCAAACAGTACAGTTTTGTGTTCTGATTCCTCAAGCCTGACAGGTTATAAACCAGGATCATGTCACCCAAGTGAAGAAATCGTGATGGCGTTGCGCTTGCTTTTGGCTCCAATACCAATCATTCTGCTGCTGGTGGGCCTGGTGTTTTTCTACCTGTACCCCATCAACGAAACACGCCGTCAGGAGATCCAACACAAGCTCAAACATATAAGGTGAGATGGGCAGATCTGATCACAGAGGTATTAGTGCAGTGTCGGCTGGCCAATAGAGAGCGATAGGGCTCTGCCCTCCATTGAGGAAATAGATTTTTTTATTTTCATTTTTAAATTAAACTTTTTTAAAATAATCAACACCTACATAATAAAGGTATGTATATGCTAAATGCGCACAATAACATGCAAAATATAAAATACTTTGAGGAAAACAAACTTCCTGGTTCATTCACTCAGAAAAGCTGCAGCCAAACACAAGATACGCGCATAGCAACAGAAATTTAGCCAATCAGCATCCTCAAATCTACAGCCAATCACTGACCTGCTGACACAAGATACATAGTAATAGAAGTTTAGCCACTCAGTGTCTTCCAATTTGTTGATTCCTTACATCTCTGATATTTAGTCTTAATAGTGTTTTTACTCATTTTATTGTGTATGTTTCTGAACCAGACTTTAATGATACATACTGTACTTATATCTTTACACATTTATATCCAACCAATGACTATTTTAACTATTAGTCTGCTGATTTTTTTATGCCAATTAAATAGTTTTAATAGTCTGACTTTTTCGCAGAACACTGCTATCCTGCAGTTTGTGTTAAATAATATTGGGATGGTTGAGGAAACTGACTGAATATGGCTCAAACAGCCCCACCTACAATATTTTTCACCAGCCGCCACTGTATTAGTTTCATAACCAAGACAGACATTAAACATTAAACCAGGGGCAGTCATGGGATTGAGATTAGGAAACCAGGCTTGTGACCACTGACTCAATCCTCTGAACCAACAGAGCCTAACTGAAGTGCCTTTGAGCAAGGCATCTAAACGCTACCTGCTCCCCAGGTGCTTTGAATAGAGATGCCAATTGCTTTGAGCAAGTATGCTCACTGCCTCCTAGTGTGTGTGTGTGTGTGTGTGTGTTTGTTTTTTTACTTCATAGTTGGGTTAAATATGGAGGTCAATTAATGTACACTAATTAACTTTCACATTTTGGGTCATTAAATGAATTTACCATTCAAATATTTTAGCCTATTTTGCACAAAAACACATGAATTTGGTCAATAAAAAGAAATGCTAAGCTGCTACAGTGTGCATCATAACATAACAATGATCTACACAAAGCAGCCCTTACAAAATCCTACTATTATAGTGGTGTCCAAAAACATTGTTTGTTGGTATATTGCTACATTTTACCATTGGTTTTACACAATGATAGTTTTCTGGACCTTGATGGTAGTACCTTAGTATATTTGTAAGGGAACAGAAACTTTTCTACATAAGAAATACAGTAACATTTGTAATGTAATGTTGTGTTCTGCATCTCTGCTTTTATTATTGCTTGAAAACAGTCATCAATTATGTTATTTTTCATAAGTTCAGTTTAGCACACGAATGCTGATCTTCCATCTAATTGCCTGATAATATTAGCATGGCAGCTAAAGGCTAATTAACCAGAAGCCTGATGTTACCTTTTACAGCTCTAAACACAGATGTAGAGGATGTTGGCTAAAGACTGCATTCATCTCACTCTTTATTCACAGTATTATTCTCTAACCTTCTAATACAATACAAGCCATTTGTTGCTAGCTAAGATGGGCCTTCAGCTGAATATGAAGAAGACAAAAGTCATTACAACAGTAAAGACCACTAACTTTACCACTGATGGAGAAAAAGTGGAAGTGGTGGACAGCTTTTGGCTGATTGGATCAATCAGCAAAAATGGATCTTGCAGAACCAGACTGACACTCCACCGAACAAGGACAAAGGAACTGGAGAAGATATTCTAATGTAACAATCTGTCTCTTCAAACAAAGATCAGAACTGTCCAGACTGTGGTCTTCTCTGTGGTTCTTTATGGATGTGAAAGGAAGACAGGTAGAATACTGATGTCTTTGAACTTTGGTGTTGGAGAAGACTTTTGAGAGAACCTTGAACAAAGCAAAGACAAGTCATAAATGTATCAAAGCTCAGCTTTCACTAGACGTTCAGAGAACCACACTGTCTTATTTTGGACACATAATGAGAAGAACCAGTTCCGATGATAAGACAGTTGAAGGTAAAGAGGAATATGGATGGATACAATCAGAGGAATCAAGAATGAGCCATTAAGAAGCCTTAAGACTCACTATTCATATGGTCACCACGAGTCAGAATGGACTTGACAGCATGTAATCAGCCTGTATGGGACTCCATCTTGTTCTAGCCAATTCCAGTGTGTTCAGTTGTTTTGCTGTCACAGCAGCTGAGTTCTACGTATTGAAGGAAGTGGTAGTTTGGGAATTTGATGCATGTCTGTGGTCACACTGTTCTTAAAAGTCTGGCTTGTATCAGAGAGTTTGCTTGTATTCATTTCCCATTTTGTAGACACAAATGTACAAAACAACTCAGGGTTGGGTGCCTGAAGCTAGTTGTTACTTAGCAGTGCATTAGCGGAATGATACAGTTTTTATGTGAAAAAGACGTCCTGTTATACTGAATATCATCATGGCTGTGGCTCAGTATTCATCCAGCGGTCATGTGCTCCCAAACAAATCAGTGTTACACTCAGTCAAAACTGACTTTAGAACAATGATATTACTTATATACTGTACAACAGTTCACCAAGCACCTTTTCCTAGTTAACAGTAATAAGTGATGACAGATTATAATTTGTTTTAATATTTAATCAGTTCTTGAGCTCAGCCAACACAAATACTTCCATTCCAAAAATGAACAAGTTCATGTAATCAATGACAAACTCACTTGTAAAGCAGAGTGATGTGTATAAAGTTAGAGGTCCAAGTGCTGTTGTACTCTCTCTATCAGCACTCATGGCATGTCCCTTGTCCAATCAAGTTACTTGGTTGGAGCTAATTGTTGTTTAATTAATACATATAATGAATGTCTGATATATTTGGAAAATATATTGATGTTGTGTTTGCTACTATTTTATTGTTTGTACCCATACATGCTATTAGTAATGTTGATTTGGGTTTCAATCTGGGCCACATCCAGCACTAACTAGTGACCCATATGCCACATGGAATGATGTCCCAGAATCAGTATAGAATTTTGAATGCAGCCTAGAGTTCAGCCCTTAGAAGTCTAATGAATATTGCTGATGACAATGACTGGAATCTTTGTTTTCGCACATCTCCTATATAACACGACTCTCTCCCTCTCAGAAGTGACTGTGTGTTTCAAACTGTATACCATTGTGCCAGCTCCAAACTCAGCCAAGGTAACCACATTAAATGACTGGGGCCCAGTTGCTCTGACCTCCATCATAAACAAGTGCTTTGAGAAGTTGGTCAGAGACTTTATCTGCATGTCACTACTGCACGTCCTGATATTGCCAAGTGAGGCTTGGTCGTCTTGGGTCAACATGGGAGGAGCTTAAACTAAACTTGTTCAACCAATCAGCTTTGCTGCCCTCCTTTTTTCAACCTTGATGCGGTCTTCTTTTTCACCTTCTTTCCCATCTCAGTGCTGTATTTTTTTTTCAGTTTTCCCCCCTCAACACAACTAAGCTCCTGTTGTACTGCATGTCATGCTGAAGGTAAGATATTTATTTATTTAAAATAATCAATTTAATTGATTTATTTAAGAATTTTCTGTTTTACATCCTCAACATACAGTATAGTACTGGGCTTATTTACACAAATAAACATTTACTGTACATAGCTTTAGCTTAGCTAGTCTCACTAACTAACTAACTAACTCTGCTAGTTAAGCTATCTGGTTAACATAATGGTAAATCTGAGAAGCTAACTTAACATATTTAGCAACTGTCCTTTCAAAATATGAAAATCTTGCTTGCAATAATTACTTCCAACTTTCTGTCATTTACCTAAAACAACAAAGTTATGGATATTGATCTTTTAGCTTGCATACCAGTCATCTAGCTACCTAGATAACTATAGTTAACTAGCTAGATAGCATAGTTAGACTTAGGTAGTTCCAAAAAAATCTGGTCAAATATTTAATTGAACATGTCTTAGAGGATAGCTGTATTCACATAAGCAGTTATTTGTTTTTATTAACAGCAGATTAAACGTTCTGGAACTGATGTTTTAAACTAGCTAGCTAACATTATGCAGTCCCAGTAACATCAAACAGTTGTGTTGTTCTTGTAATTGAATTATTTTTACTATAGGAGCAATACATTTTATGTGAACACTATAATTTTTTAACTGATGTTTTAGCTTGTAAACTACCTGGGTTCCCATGCTGTTCCAGGAACATCATGCAATATTGACCTGGGAGCATGATACAGTTGTGTTGTCCATGGAATTTCATTATTATTATTTTTTACTTCAGGAGCAGTATTTTAATGTTGTCGGTGCAGTATGAGGAGAAGGAGGCAACAGGAATCCTTTGGAGATATTTTATTTATTTTAAAAGTAGAAATACAATTCTGGAACTGTTTTAGCTTTATTTACACAGTAAGCTGGCTATTTGCTTATGATGTCCCAGGAACGTCATCCAGTCATGACCCAGGGACATCATACAGTTGTGCTGTCCTTGGAATTTTATTATTTTATGTTAGACATTATTTATGCAATAAATATTATTTATGTTAGACAAAATATACTGCTCCGGGGATAACATAAAATGATGAAATTCCAGGGAATAATATAAATGTATGTTCCCAGAACAAAATAATGTTCTAGCTTGCTTAATGTATCCTTACAGCATTTTGAAAGACACATTAAGTTCGATAACATAATATGCAGTCTCACAAACATCATCATATGTTGCCCTGGGAACATCATTCAGGTGTATTATTTCTTGGAAACAAATCGAAATTTAAATGACACAGTAAGCTCAGTTTCTGCTGCTGTCCCAGGAACATCATCCAATCTTGCTATAAGTATCATACTAACTAAATAATATTGTATTATCAATTACACATCCATTATACACCATATAGAAACCAAACCTATGAAGGTTTTTGTTGCAAAGCACATCATAGACCATTTTGTTTAATTCATCATATACTGTATGGGTTCGACTTTACACACAGAAGAAATTTCTGGGTTATATTCTCATAAATACCACATTTAGTAGAGAAATAGAAAAATGCATTTACCATTAAAGTGTTTTTCTTTTCAAAACCTATTTCCAAATTTGTTCTAAACAGATATACAGCATTTTTATATGAAACTTTTCATACATAAAATGTATTTATCAATTGCATTAAGAATTTTAAATGTATAAAAATCTGTTTTACGCCCTATCTCCCCAAAACAACAACACCCATCCATTAGAATGAATTAGTGCATAAATGAATGAATGAATGAATGAATAAATTGAATTATCTGCTCCCGACTCAGGAAATGGTGAATAATGTAGGACTGGAATACTGTGCTGTGTGAAGAGAAAAGGAAGACAAAACAATTTCACAATTGATACACATATTGTTTTTAAAGATTCATATTGTTCATATTGTTTTATAAATTATTGCAGATACATATATCAATATTCCATATATTAACAAGTACATATCAACATTCCATATA
>BRDA01031404.1:40211-52542 GCA_036984385.1 Crenuchus spilurus | reverse complement strand
ACTGCAGCTTGAACTGGTCCTGTCTGAGTTTTCCAAGGTCCAGTTGAATTGGCTTCCTCACTTGTTTCCTTTTGAACCTCATCTTCAATGTCAACTTCATGAGATTGTGATCAGAATCACAGTCTGAACTGAGGCATGTGCGTGCATTATTGATTGACTGTTTCCACTGCTTGTTGATCAGGATGTATAGAAACTAGGGTTTAAAAAGACTTTTATAGAAGCTGAAGTAACAACTGAAGCTTTTTACTGAAGTAAAAGTACAAAAGTTCTGGTTTCAAAACTACTTAAAGTATAAAAGTAAAAGTAATGTAAGGAAAACAAATTCCAAAATTTAGTCTGTGCCACAGGGGCATATAGTGCACTACCCCACTCCCAACCCCCAAAATAATTTTTTTCTAAAAGCCATAATGACTATAATGTTCTATTAAAATGGTAATATTGAATTTTTGGGATGTACTTGCTTCCTGTTTCAGCTGCATATATGTCCCTTGAAAATGTTAGTTATTTAAATATATTAGTGGACCATATATGTGTAGTACTGAGCTTACTTGAGAGTGACGAGACACGTGACGTGCAGGTGTGATGGATCTCTTACCAATAGGGTATCAGAATGGTATATGTTTATACTTATCATCCAACCAATCACATTCACTCTTTCTGGATGGTGCAGTTTATCTGGATAGGATGTTTTTTAAATGATGACAAACCGAAATGAAATACTGTAGGGGCTACTGAGCATCATGAGCAGTATTCACAGACAGACAATATTTATAGCAGACTGTGCTGCTGGCCCTTTAAGCTCGGGTTGAGAAAAGGACTCTGTTTATGTTCACTCCTAACAGAGCTGATTCTCAGAGTTGCCAGGTTCGCGGTTTTCACGCCAAATTGGGCTTCTTTGAAAAACCAGTCGCGGGTGACAATTCAAGGGTGGCGGGGTGCATTCTTTGGGCTACTTTTATAAATTACCGCGACTACCACAAAAACAAAAAAAGTGGATGTTCCCTAGAATATTACTTCAACATGGCGGGAAAACGTGTACAAGTCGACACTAAGGAAGTTTAAATACAACAATAACAACGAAGAGAACATAACAATATAAGAAAAGATAGCCTGAAAAGGAGGGAGGGAGGAGAGAGAGAGAGAAAGAGAGAGAGAAGATGAAGAGAAAACAGTCACTAGCTAATATGCCAGGTAAATGGGGAATGCCAGGTATAGGAGGCGGTATTGCAAGGACTGGGAAAAAGAAAAAGGTTTGATGTACTGATAATAAATCCCTTATAAACAAAATACTAAGTCATACACTCATAGTTGTTTTGCCATTTGCTTCAAACATGTGACAGACATATATTTTGGTTAGTTTAAGCTTCAGAAGGGCGGGTTTTAGACTGACTTTGGGCTGGATATTTTTGTTGGACCTGGCAACCCTTCCAATTCTTCTTCGGCTCTTGGTTCAGTGATTCAGTAGCTGAAGAAAAAGAAAGTTTCAACTTTGCTTCAGCGTTCTCACTCAAACTCTGACAATACGTAGAAATAACGAGGCTGTTTTTAAAATGTAAGGTGTAGAAAGAACTGATAATTACATGAAAATGTAAGTAAGTAGAAATAAAAAATCGTCCAAAAATAATTACTCCAGTAAAGTATAGATAACCAAAATTTCTACTTAAGTACAGTAGTGAAGTATTTGTACTTCATTACTTGACACCTCTGCCAAGCGCCATGGATAGGGCTGCCCACCACTTTGGGCGCATGTTCTCACAGCCTTGTGTGTTCACTAGTGTATGTGTGTTTCACAGCACTTATGGGTTAAATATGGAGGCCAAATTTTGTTGTGTACAATCACATTGGCAAAGTTGAATCGAATAGAATTTAATCTAAGCCATGAAAGCTCAAAATAGCCAAAATGTAGTGTAAATAAAAGTTCACAGATTGTAAGCCAGTGTTCAATGCAAGACGAGGCACAATCACTACAAATACAAAGACATTAATTATCATTTTTAAAATAATAACTAACATTTTCTTTTATATGTTTACTCACATAAAACTAAACGTCCTTGTTCTTAAACAAGTTGGCACCTCTGAGTTAAATGATTTGTGCTATAGTAGTGAAAGCACACTAAACTGTTAAGCAGTGTGGCTCTATTGGCCGGGAGTTGGACAATTCTACCAGAGAGTGAATGTAGTGAGCTGTGTGCTATAGCTGCAGGCTAAAGTCTGATCCGTGGTCCTCATGACAGGTGTGAACAAACTGGGAACAAAAGGACCACCCTCATTTGCCTACCATGAATTAGCCCCAAGCAAGGCATATAAAGCTCCCCTGGATACAGGACAAACCAAACCATTTGTGCCATGGTGTTCAAATTGTGACAATGGGGGTTTCCAAATAACAATGATGCTACAAGACTACAAATGTGAAACAGCATATGCATGTAGTTATCATAGTGATGTTCAGACACTGAACACCTCTGTGCTGTTTTCTCCGTATGTGGAGATACATTAGGAGATCATGTTAATTATGCAAAAACTCTCTACAAAGACCACCTTCTTCCATGGTTACAGCACTTGAGTAGGCTTTGAAGTTTGATCAAGTGGAATATCACAGATACAATATCTCACTGAAAAAGGTCCATATCCTACTTTTTTTCATTCATTTTATATTTTTTTCAGAGATGCACATATGACACTGACTTTATATGCTAACACAGTCATACTTTATTTCTATACAGTACCAGTCAAATACCTGGACATCTTCTCATTCAGTGTTTTCATTTTTCTCCTACATTATAAATAAACACTGAAGTCATCCAGACTGTGAGTGAACACATAATGAATCATGTAGTAAACGTAAAAGTGTTAAACAAACCAAAACATGTTTTAGATTTTACTTCAAAGTAGACACACAACTGATGTCTCAAACACATTAAGAGGCAAGAAATACAAGTCATGGACTCTTGACAAGACACAGCTGTTAACTGAAAGCCATTCCAGGTGACTACCTCATAAAGCTGACTGAGAAAATGCCAAGAAAGCTGCATCTAAGCAAGATGTGCCTACTGTGAAGAATGTCAAATATAAACAGATTCTGGTTTGTTTACTTGTTTGTTTACTAAATAATTACATATGTGTTTATTCACAGTTTAGATGACTTTAGTATTAATCTACAATGTAGAACATTTTTACATCATGAAGAAACACTGAATGTCCAGAAGATGTCCAAACTTTTGACTGGTACTGTATATCTTTATTTATCTATTAGAATTAGACTAGTTGAGTTACTTTGGCTTTAAGATTGACATAAGTAACTGATCTCTGTTCTGACTGACTGAGCTGTACTGCACCTCAGTCAAAAAGTAGAAATTATTCAACATGAATGGGTGGAGCTTAACAATTGTGTGCTGAATAGGAGGGTATATATAAATGCACTGGCACCAATATCCAGCTTTCCATTCAGTTTTTGCAGATGTTATATGCATTTATGAATTTTCTGCGGGAAAAATAAATGCAAATGAAGGCATGTTTGTATCCACTACAGTTATAAGACACTTTAGATTACATTACATTACATTACGTTACATTACGTTACATTACATTGCATTTAGCAGATGCTTTTATCCAAAGCGACTTACAATAGTATAAAAGTACAAATGTGGAAAATGCTGAAGTTAAATAATTAACATTCCAATATAGAATGTTGAATGCATATCAGTACTCATGGGGAGTATTTGGGATCACTAGAGCAGGTGCTCTTTGAAGAATTCGGATTTTAGAAGTTTCTTGAAACCAGTGAGGGACACCTCTGCTCTAGTGGTGGTAGGAAGCTTGTTCCACCATCTGGGAACTAATGAGGAGAACAGTCTGGATTGCTTTGTGTGAATGTTAGGCAAAGCAAGGTGACGTTCAGTGGAGGAGCGCAGCAACCGGGCAGGGACATAAGTTTTTAGGAGTGAGTGCAGATAAGAGGGAGCCTGTTCTGTCATCACCTTATAGGCGATCGTGCAGGCTTTGTGTTTGATCCGGGCAGCAATCGGGAGCCAGTGTAGCTCAATGAGCAGTGGGGTGACATGTGCCCGTTTTGGATGGTTAAAAACCAGACGTGCTGCTGCATTCTGGACCATCTGTAGTGGTTTAATAGTGCAGGCTGGGAGGCCTGTTAGCACAGCGTTGCAGTAATCGAGGCGTGAGAACCACAGCTTGTACCAAGAGTTGAGTGGCATGTTGCGTTAGGAACGGTCTGATTTGTCTAATATTATAGATATTGTGGCCACATGATGTATGAATGAAAGCTGGTCATCAAACATAACCCCGAGCTTCCTAACAACCTTTGATGGAGAGAGTGAGAGAGAGTCGATCGTCAAGGTGAGGTTGTGTTGAACTGACTGTTTTGCGGGGAAGACCAGTAGTTCAGTCTTTGAGAGGTTAAGTTGTAGGTGGTGATCCTTCATCCATGAGGATATATCTGAGAGGCAGTGAGATATCTGATAGATGACATAGCTATCATGGTTCGAGGTGCACTGAAGAAAGCTAATTTGGGAAATTTAACTTGCTCTTTGCTATTAGGAGACACAGCTGCTTGCTTCTTAGTAGCTTTTCAAAATCTTCTGTTGCACATCTTGGTAAATTTGAGCATTTCACTGCTGCATTACATTTATGTTGACTCATTGATTAAATCTCCTAAGCAGTCCAAACATACAGTACCATGATTGACCATCCTCTTCCACCACGTTTCTGGTCTCATGTAAATTACACCTCATACATAACTGTTTATTCAAAACATCATTTACTGGATTTTGGCTATAGTGTTATTCTAACTTTTCCTAATAATCCTAGCTTAAAACTCTTTTTGGTAGACTTAAAACTTGGTAAACAGAAAACCCTCTAATGACATCACAACAGCGGTGAATTTGAAACAGGCTGATTTTACAGCTTTGTATATATGAACTGAGCAGTGAAATGTACGTTGGTTACATATGGTATTAACATCATAACCTGTCTCTGAATGTTGACCACACTCCACTGAACATTGCTGGCGACTGTCAGGAGCACCAAATTCCTTGGTGTTCAGCTGGCTGAGAACCTCACCTGGTCCCTCAACACCAGCTCTATAAATAAGAAAGCCCAACAGCGTCTCTACTTTCGGAGAAGACCAAGAAAGGCTCACCTGCCACCTCCCATTCTCACCACCTTCTACAGAGGAATCATAGAGAGCATCCTGAGCAGCTGCATCACTGTCTGTTTTGGGAATTGCACTGTATCTGACTGCAATACAGCGTATAGTGAGGATGCTGAGAAGATCATTTTGGTCCTCTCCCATCTCTCATGGACATTTACAACAAGCACTGCATCTGGAAATTTCTCAGCATTGTGGAGGATCCATCACATCCATCCGTCTCTTCACCTGCTGCCTTCTGGTAGAAGATACCACAGCATTCAGACCCTCACTGCTGGACTGTTCAACAATTTCATCCCTCGGGTTGTCAGACTCCTTAACACACACAGACTGACTCTCAGGTACTAAGTATCACTGCACATTTGCACATCACTGTTCCACCCACTGCAATATTTGCACATATGCAGATTTACACTTTATGCAATACACAGTGTAGCCTGAAAGCTCCCTACTAGTCATAGTCATCAATGTCCCATAACAGTGTCTCAGTCCAGTCAGAGGGCTTGTACTATAGTATATGGCCTGTACAATTGCATGATTATTATATGTTGTCAAGTGTCTTGCGTCCTGTGTTGCACCTGGTCCTGGAGGAATGTTTTGTTTCATTATGTACTGTAATGTATACAACTGAAATGACAATAAAACCCACTTGAACTTGAAATACAAGGAAAATGAGTGTTTTCCATGATACAGTCATCTACTAAAGATGTAAATATAATATCAAAGTGAATGATTTACTGTACCTGATTCTCAAACATCTCTGACTAGAACCGGGGCTTATAGGGGTTCCAGTACAGTTTGTCTCTTTTATATCACCATATAGGACTCAAGTGCCCTCCAAGTCCGGCCATTTCTCCCTCCATTAAGCAATCTGTTCCTGTCCTTCCATCACTATGGTTACGGGTGGCTATCTGACGTGCGGATTGGCCCGGAGAACATCCCCGAAAGCCTTGTGAGAGCAGTAATGTCTTCCTCCTCCATTAACAATACCAGGAACTCATAACCAGCCAGCTGTGTGAGTCAGCGGATTCTGGCCCATCAATATAATCAGAACAAGGCAAAGAGAGTCTGTTACTATGGTGATCTAACAACAGTGAGATTAGATTAACTTCTGAATAGTTGGAGTTTTAAATAGACACTTTCAGATCACATTTTCTGATGAGTTAATCTTCATTGTGCTGTATGAAAGCCTTGACCACAGTCACTTTAATTTGTCCAAATGAAAGCTCATTCACTCATATACTGCACCTCTGAGACTGCGCAAAATCCAGTTGTAAGCTGTTTGTGTCTGCAGGAGAAATAAAAGCAGTTTTGATTGATGAATCACTTCATTTCACCCAGTGCTAAGCAAAACATTTGAAAGGAGACATATGAGTGGCCACTTCAAGTACACATACCTTATACTTACTCTTATTGTCTGTTTTATCAGCTCCACTGATCATACAAGAGCACTGTGTAGTTCTACATCTACAGACTGAAGTTCATCTGATTCTCTGTGTACTTTATTATCCTCCTTTCACCTGTTCTTCAGTAGTCAGGACACCCACTATTATTTGGATGGTGGATCATTCTCAGCACTGCTGTGACACTGCTGTGGTGGTGGTGTGTTAGTGTGTGTTAAAGTGGATCAGAGCTGCTGATGTTTTTAAACACCTCAGTATCACTACCTGAGTGAAAATACACTACACACAGAAAGTTTGGGATATTTGGCTTTTGGGTTAACTTTCATGATGAACCTAAAATGCGCTCTAATTTTTACAGGTGACCTGAACTTTCTCTAAACTTTTGAATGCACATGTCCAACTGTTCAGTCTTTCAGGACTTTATGCACAACTTGCTGTTCTTTAACAAGGAGCTTAACAGCAAAATTCACAACAGCTGTTTGATCCACCAATCCACTAATAAATGTGCTGCTTCAGTTAGAATTGGTATTTAAACTCCTCCTCATCTGTTCACATTCTGACATCATCACACTGAGACCACACCTAACACCTGATCAACAGTACCTCACCACTGTGAGGCTTCAGACAGGATGTTCTCAGACAGAAGTGAGCATTGAACTTAGAGTATCACAGAGTGTCATCAGCAGGTTGTAACAGAGATACAGAGAGACTGGAAGAGTCACAGAAAGGCATAGAAGAGGATGTCCTTTGGCCACATCACACACTGATGACCGCTTCATTGTGAACAGTGTCCTGCAGAACCGGACGATGAATGCATTAACATTTAAGGCATTTAGCAGATGCTCTTATCCAGATTAACTTAAAGTTCGGTGTTAGGTGCCTTGCTCAAGGGCAGCTCTGCCTGGGCATCAAACCAGAAACCTTCCAGTCATAAGAGCAGATCCATAACCACCAGACCACAGCTGCCTCACAACTGTCTCTTTTACACTGGACGAGGGACCAGTGAGCCTCAATGCTGTTCACTAATGAACGTCAATTCACGCTAAGCAGAAATGATGGCCGCCAATGATGTTGAAGATGTAAAGTAGAGGGCTATGCATCACCCACTGTTTGGTGATGGTGGTGTTACAGTGTGGGCAGTTGTGTCTAGTCAATACAGAACTGCCCTACACTGTGAATGGTACAGTGACAAGCCCATACTACTTTAATAACATCATTAATCTAGTCATTGTGCCTCTGCATGAACAACATTGACCTAATTTCATCTTCATGGATGAGGACGCTAGAGCTCATTGAGGTCATATCATTAGGGAACAACTGCTGGAGACTGGGATACCTCAAATGGAGTGTCCTGCACTTTCTCCAGACCTGAATCTCATAGAAAACCTATGAGATCAGCTGAGTCACTGTGTAGACACTTAACTCTGTACCCCAGAACCTCAATGACCTGAGGGAAGCCCTTCAAGAAGAGTGGGATGCCATGTTTTAGCAGACAATAAGTGGACTTGTGAACAGTATGAGATGTCATTGTCAAGCTGTAATTGATGCTCAAGGGCACATGATACGTTACTGAGACATTGACATTTTTTGTTGGCATTTACCCATCACTGTTATTGGCTTTTGTTTTTAATAAATTGTTTGAGATGAGAAAAAAATCACAACTGCATGCTTCTACTTAAATGCCCTACTTTTATGATATAATACCATAGTATGAACTTTTTACGTTTTCCAAAAATGTCAACTGAAAGAAAATACCCCTGACTTTTTGTGAGTAGTGTATCTAATTTTAGACTCAAACCAGGTATAATGAGGGTTGTAGTATTTACTCACTGCATGCACAGGTTCTGTGTCTTGCTTTCTCTTCTTTCAGCAACTTTTTCTCTCTCTGTCACAGAGTAGTGTAGTAGTTCACCAACCAAATCTATGAAAACAACTGTCCTGTGATCACCAGTGAAGGACTCAATGCTGCTTAAAACATAATGTGATCAACAAATGAGCTACTGTCTCTGACTTTACATCTACAATGTGGACCAACAAGACACAAAAAGGACAACAATTCTGTGCATTTCTGGAACAAGGGCCATGATTAAGAGAGACAGCCAGAGGCATTCATATTATACTGGCGCAAGATTGACAAAAATGAAAGCAGTTCCCAAGCACTGCTTTCCTACTGGTGATGTATCGGCAGCAGTTGAAAAAGAGGGTTTGAATCCCAGTCATGCTGCTTGCCATTGACAGATGGGGTCTGAGAGAGCAAAATTGGCTGTGTTGTCATAGGTGGCTAGATGGCACTCTCTCCCCATCACTACTACCATGTAATGTTTGCTGGCTCATGGGTCTGCCAGCTGATCCATCAGAGCTGGGGATCCTGCGCTTTCCTCCGAGCACATTGACTACCCTGTGATGATGTATCAGCAGTAGTTGGAAAAGAGGTGGAGCCTGACTTCACATGTATCAGAGGAGGATGTGCTAGCCTACACACTCCTAGAGTCAGAGACATTACAAGTGATAGGGAGTCCTAGCAGATGGGTGAGTTGATTGGCTACCAGTACACTGGGATGAACATTGGTTAAAAAAATAAATAAAAATTGAGAACCTTTACATATCATATACCAAAAAACTGAGATCATTCCCTCTTAGCTGGCTCAGTACATTTGTAATGTTTTATGCTTCAGAGCTGGACTGTTATTAGAACATTCATCTCTCAGCTTGTGTTCAAGACTGTGTGGAGTTTTCATGCTCTGCCCATGTCTGTGTGGGTTTTCTCTGGGGTCTCTGGTTTCCTCTTTCAGTTCAAAAACATGGAGGTCTGCTGAACTGGTACCTCTAAATTGCCTTGGTGTGTGTGTGTGTGTGTGTGTGTAGCCACAGATTGGTGCCCTGTCCTGGCACTGACTAAAATTGCGGATGCCCTGCCCGGCGCTCAATGGATGGCTGTGAAAAGTCACAGTGTGCCTAAACTGGATCAAGTGGTTATGATGATGCACGGTACTATGCAGGTGAAAACCATGACTGAATTATTCACCATGCAAATGGTAGCCTGAGTACACAACAACTGAAACACTGACCATTCACATACAAAAGTCATGAAATATAAGAGCTTTAAGGAATTTCTAATGTATATACTTTTAAAACAGAACAACCAACTCTTTCACCACAGTGCTTCCTGTTTACATTGGAACATTGCAAATAAAATGGGGAGAGTCAACAAGTAGGTGGGTCAACTGGCTACCAACACAGAAAGAAGCAGAACATTTTGGGGAGAAAATTGGGGGGGGGGGGAATTCAGGGGTTTGAAGACAATCAGATACACAAAACGTTTACGCTCAAATTTGCCAAATCACTATCTGGCAGCGTTATTCCCATGACCTGTGGGGCAGCGTGCAGGAAACAATGAGACTTTGGGTTCCAGGGCAAGTATGGTTGCAAAACTGAATCTTAAAGGAATTGATGGAAGAGAACCACCAGGAGTGGAGCCTGTGGCTTAATTTGACTCAACACAGGAAACCTGAGAGATTGATAGGAAATGACTGATAGATTGATAGCTCTTTCTCCATTCTGTGTGTGATGGTGAGAGCAATGACAGGTCTGTGAAATCTTTAGATGTCTGGCTGCAAGCTGCCATAATGGTTGGTCTAACATTCTATTCTACCTTTTCTCTATGAGGTCTCCTTTCCACTGTCTGACAGCTTAAGTGTCCCTTCAACATTTATTATTCAACAAACAATAATTACTGCAGAGATTAGACATCAGAAAACAGGTTCTTATGGAAATGAAGTTTGTTACAAAAATAGTTAAGGGTATTGTTCACCCACAGGTCATATTTACAGAGCTGCTGTACAGCCAAGTGTCAGTATACATTTCATTTAGTGTGAAAAGCAAGCACCTCTACAACAAATTCAGACATTTTCTGCACATTTTATTGAGCAGTTTCTCTGTATTTTCTGAATTTAAAATATTTGAAAAAATAAGACATACAATATTTAATGTGCACTAAAATGTCATATTTTATTTAATTAATTAGTTAATTTATTTATTTATTTTTTAATAGTGCATTAAAATGTGCAGATGTTTCTACAAGATTTAAAGCGATAACATATTTAAGGGTTTACTTATTTAATTTAGAAATTCAATAAAACATGTAGCTGAACCAACAAAGCACTAACTATGCTATAAGACTATATATTTTTTACTTAAGTCTGCCATTGCTAACCAAAATAAGAATGCAGTAGTCACAAAAATGTCATTTTTGATCAAATTTACATTACCGGTCAAGAGGTCAATGTCACATTGACTCTGAAATGAAAGCACAGGACTTAAATAAGAACTCATGGAATCAGTTGAAAGACCAAAATGTGTCTAAACTTTGGACACAAAGCAGCACCTTTGTCAGATATAACAGCTGAACACACTTGTGACATTCTTTCTACAACAGACATCAAACATTCTTCACAGTTCTTCACTAATCTGCTGCAGAACGTCACATAAATGTTGGCTCTTGTAGGTTTGCTTTGCTTTTCACTTCATCCCTAATCAGCTGGATGGGGTTTAAGTGTGGAGACTGTGCTCCACTCCATGTTTTCAAGCTGACCATCTTGTTGTTGTTTCCTGAGGTAGTTCTGGCAGAGCTTGGACTGATGTTTTGGGTCATTATCTTGCTGTAGGATGAACCCCTGACACACTAGTCACATACCTGAACTGTTCTAAACTTTTGACAGGTAGTGTATGACAAATCTTCACATGCATCACATGTCAACACACTCAAACCTCATCCAGATCTTAATGAAGGTTTCACAGACTGATTGGTGCGGTTTAAGACACAGTATGACTGTGAGCTATAAAAATTAATTACACCTCACTGCTACAGACACTTCAGACAGCAGAAGAACTGGTAGAAGACTCACATGGGCTCAGATTATCCCATATAAACCTCATTAAATCTGACTCGAGATCAGCACTATTTACTCTAAATCAGCTCTCTGAAAAGAAGGGTGCATATGTCCTAAAACACACTATTCAGTCTGTGAGATCTTAATTAAGGTCTAGATGAGGTTTAAGAGAAGTGTTCATGATGTATTTTGATGAAACCTATCAGACTATTTCTAATGTTAACAAAGTTAGCCTCACACGTTCATCTAAAAAAAGCTAAACAAGTCTTAAATGATTGACTACATCTGAGGTAAGTGTAAACATTATTTTATATTTTATTTGATGATCTTATGAGACATTAAATTTATCCATAAAATGCACAAACAGTTCTAAATAAAACTGGAAAAATAAGGAATTCCAGATTATAAAATGTAAAGTTAGGATAGTCCTGTCAAAATCACCACAAAACTAACATGTGATTTTGTCAGCTGGTTTGTACAACACTCTTAAAAGCCTGGGTTCTTCAAGGGTTCTTTGGTCAATGCGCCAGTTCTACATAGAATCATGAACAATCAAATAAGCCACTGAATGCCTAAAGGGTTCTTTACAGGTCAGGAAAGGGTTCTTTATGTGCATGATTCAGATGATGCCACAGTGTGCTGACTTTAGTGGTTTATGATTTGGTTAGTTTTAGGTTATAAGTTGATGTGCGTGCACTGGTTCATTTTACTGTGGACTAAATACAACAGCATTAATAATAATAATAATAATAATAATAATAATAATAAAAATAATGTGATGATGCTGGGGGTGTGTGGATGTAAATCAGAGATGGATGCCTTGTTAGTGATTCCAACAGAATCACTATTAACTATTATATATTATCACTATTATT
>BRDA01031404.1:25211-37711 GCA_036984385.1 Crenuchus spilurus | reverse complement strand
CCTCCTAAACATCACAGAGCTGTCTCCTAAACATCTCAGATCTTCCTCCTAAACATCTCAGAGCTGTCTCCTAAACAGCTCAGAGCTGTCTCCTACACATCTCAGAGCTGTCTCCTACACATCTCAGAGCTGTCTCCTACACATCTCAGAGCTGTCTCCTACACATCTCAGAGCTGTCTCCTAAACATCTCAGAGCTGTCTCCTAAACAGCTCAGATCTTCCTTCTAAACAGCTCAGAGCTGTCTCCTACACATCTCAGAGCTGTCTCCTAAACATCTCAGAGCTGTCTCCTAAACATCTCAGAGCTGTCTCCTACACATCTCAGAGCTGTCTCCTACACATCTCAGAGCTGTCTCCTAAACATCTCAGAGCTGTCTCCTAAACAGCTCAGATCTTCCTTCTAAACAGCTCAGAGCTGTCTCCTACACATCTCAGAGCTGTCTCCTAAACATCTCAGAGCTGTCTCCTACACATCTCAGAGCTGTCTCCTACACATCTCAGAGCTGTCTCCTACACATCTCAGATCTTCCTCCTAAACACCTCAGATCTTCCTCCTAAACATCTCAGATCTTCCTCCTAAACATCTCAGATCTTCCTCCTAAACACCTCAGAGCTGTCTCCTAAACACCTCAGAGCTGTCTCCTAAACATCACAGAGCTGTCTCCTAAACATCTCAGAGCTGTCTCCTAAACATCACAGAGCTGTCTCCTAAACATCTCAGAGCTGTCTCTTAAACAGCTCAGAGCTGTCTCCTAAACACCTCAGAGCTGTCTCCTAAACACCTCAGAGCTGTCTCCTAAACACCTCAGAGCTGTCTCCTAAACATCTCAGAGCTGTCTCCTAAACACCTCAGAGCTGTCTCCTAAACATCTCAGAGCTGTCTCCTAAACATCTCAGAGCTTCCTCCTAAACACCTCAGAGCTGTCTCCTAAACATCTCAGAGCTGTCTCCTAAACACCTCAGAGCTGTCTCCTAAACATCTCAGAGCTGTCTCCTAAACATCTCAGATCTTCCTCCTAAACATCTCAGATCTTCCTCCTAAACATCTCAGATCTGTCTCCTAAACACCTCAGATCTTCCTCCTAAACACCTCAGATCTTCCTCCTAAACACCTCAGAGCTGTCTCCTAAACATCACAGAGCTGTCTCCTAAACATCAGAGCTGTCTCCTTAACATCTCAGATCTTCCTCCTAAACATCTCAGATCTGTCTCCTAAACACCTCAGATCTTCCTCTAAACACCTCAGATCTTCCTCCTAAACACCTCAGAGCTGTCTCCTAAACATCACAGAGCTGTCTCCTAAACATCAGAGCTGTCTCCTTAACATCTCAGATCTTCCTCCTAAACATCTCAGAGCTGTCTCCTAAACACCTCAGAGCTGTCTCCTAAACATCTCAGAGCTGTCTCCTAAACATCTCAGAGCTTCCTCCTAAACACCTCAGAGCTGTCTCCTAAACATCACAGAGCTGTCTCCTAAACATCTCAGATCTTTCTCCTAAACATCTCAGAGCTGTCTCCTAAACATTTGAGCTGTCTCCTAAACATCACAGAGCTGTCTCCTAAACATCTCAGATCTTTCTCCTAAACATCCCAGGGCTTCCTCCTAAACATCTCAGATCTTTCTCCTAAACATCTCAGAGCTGTCTCCTAAACATCTCAGATCTTTCTCCTAAACATCTCAGAGCTGTCTCCTAAACATTTGAGCTGTCTCCTAAACATCTCAGATCTTCCTCCTAAACACCTCAGAACTTTCTCATAACATTATTTTTACATCTCTCCTTGACTTCTTGACATAGTAAACTCTCAATATCTCACCTCATGCTCAGATTTGCTCAAATAATAACGTTAATGTTTACTAAAAACAGAAACCAACCTCTCAACCATTTATCATGCAGGTCTAAGAGTCTGCTCAGTTTTAATTCTTTGAATAATTCTTTAAAAATGTTCTCAGCTAGAAATATCTGACATCTCCTTTATGTCTCATTATATTTTGGGACACTCTCCATTAAGTCTTCTGAGACATCAAAGAGCAATATTTGGGCACTGAGATGTGATGTGAGTTTTCCGCACAGATACTTAAGAGAGCTCTTCTGGAGGCTAATGGTGAACTTCAAAATGATGACACAAACTCAGAGGTCTCTTGGACAGACAGCTGCTTTGACATAACGTACCATGCCATATTTAGTTTGGAGTAAAATTCAAATGAAAAGAAGGTGGGAGACAAAATGGACCGACCGTGGCTTTTCTGACCCAGATTAATCATACTTTTGTGTTTCAGAGCTGTTTTGTAATGAGGACTTTCACAGGAACAGTTCATCAGATGAAGGCTGGAAGAAGAAAAAGAAAGACAACATGACTCGAGGCCATGAAGTACTATACTTACTCGAGCACCCTGGAGTACAGCTAATCTAGAGAACATGTGAAGTAGAAAACGAAGGCTTTATCTGGTACAGAGGATAAAAATATTCACACAAGCATTCAACATTCATTTTCTCCTCTTTGCTTACTACAGACAGGACCAGAACGGGTTCGGATGGGGATTTTGTGTTAAATAAATATATCGATGTAGGGCTCTGCATGGAGTGGAGAAATTATTGATAATGATATAGATTCCAAAATGTGTCTTTTCTCACATTAAAGAAGATGGAAAGAGATTCTTCTGAGAAGAGATCTCACTTTCAAATATCATCTGCTTTGATTTTAAAACATAAACCAAAGAAGCAAAGCTTGAGCTCTGTGTCTTAGAGAACTTCATTTAAAGAGATCTCTCAGGGCAGCCACAGAGTTCTTTCAAGAAGAATTCCAAGCCGACAAAGAATTTCTCACAGGGAGCTCACAGCTATTGTGCATTTTAGAAACATGCTTTTGTGACGAGAAAAATAAGGCAAAGAAGTAGAAGAAAGTCAAGACCAGATGAATGTTTGTCAGTGCAAAGTGCAAAATGTGCACAAGATCTATTCACCATACATCTGAACTTTACACTGAATTTACTAAAGCTATAGTACATACCCAGCGGGCCACCAATGTCAACAGACGTTCATTTTTGCTTGAATGTTGGTCATGATGTCACATGTTTGATGTTCGGGCGGCACGGTGGCTTAGTGGTTAGCACGTTCGCCTCTCAGCGCTGAGGTCTTGGGTTCGAGTCCACATCTGAGCGGAGTTTCCATGTTCTCCCCGTGTCTGCGTGGGTTTCCTCCGGGGACTTTGGTTTCCTCCCACAGTCTAAAAGCATGGAGGTCAGGTGAATTGGCTACTCTAAAAAATTACCCTGGTGTGTGTGTGTGTATGAATATGTATGTCTGTGTATGTATGTATGCCCAGATATGGTGGGCACTCTGTTCTGGGTGATCCCCCTAGTGCTCGATGCAGTACTCCAGGTGGACGGTCACTTCCGGTTGAGAGTACGCTGTGTGCGATTGGCTGCCGCTTCTCGCCGGTGTAAAGCGTCCTTGGGTTTGAGAAAGGCGCTATATAAGTGTAACATTCATTCATTCACATGGCTAAAATTTAAAGTCTAATAAATTCCTGTGCCTGCTGGGTACATACATCCATCAATTATCTTATCCGATTAATTCTTTCAGGACTGTGGCGAGTCCCCTACCCCTTTACCAGGCCCAGGACAGGGTGCCAATCCATTGCTGGGTACAACCTACCGCACAGTAACTATGAAATAATGTATTATGTCTGGTTATGTCCATTTTTGCTGGGAACATCACACACAGAATTGGTCGATTATTGTTTTGTATACTGAATGGGAAACTGAATAATGAACTGCTTATGTACATTACCATTCTGCATGTTATGTTTTTTAAGGGAGGGTCAGCAAAAGGCTTAGTACATCTAGCCTTCAGAGTCAAAGCAGTGAACACTCTCTGAAGGGCTAATCAGGCAGCAGGTGGGTTTTGGCAGGGGTTAAAGTTCAAGGCTATGAACTGAACATATAGACAGTAGACAGTGCTACGAGCCACAATACTTACAAAGCAGCTCTCTCACCGACTGTTACATAAACATCACCCTTACCTCAAAAGTCCTGCCTATATCTTCCTTGTTGTCCCAGGGGCCGCAGGGGGCTGTTGGGATTGAAAGGTATGTATTTGCTGGTGTGTACTTGTTTGGCACCATGGAGGAGATGCTGCTGCTATTGACAAGGATTGCTTTTGTCAAGTGAAGCACTCTGAAGCCTGTCTAAAAGCCATACTAATAAATTTCTGTCGCTCGGGCTATCCATCAGCAGGTGCCGGCAATGCAAAGTGCTTACTGTACCGATGCTGAATTAAAATAAACAAGCACCCTGAGGTAAAAGACGCTAGAAATTGAGATGGGACGGCCCATGCAAAACAGGGGAAAGATAAAGTGTGTTCAGTATACAGGAAGATGGATTAATGAATTATAGATACAAATGATGCACGCTGCTAAACAACCTCTTCAGCTGCTTCCAGATTTAGCAACCGTGAGCACAGACTTGCTTTGTCTTTTGAATGGTTATCTATTGCAAAGCAGCTCCATGCCATAGACTTGTTTATGTTTAGTGTACACAGTATATAGAAAGATTAAATGAGTTAGGAAGTCTAATTATATGTACTCAGTTAAAAAGTCAAATGTTGAGATACTTGAATGTTATTTTGAGTATTTTTAAATGATAATACTTTCATAAGGAACATAATCTATATTTATCTCAGGCTTATTTTAGTCATTTTAGTTTACTTTTTAACTGATATACCCAAATGTATTCATACCTCTCATGTAGCCAAAATATAGTCAAACTAGAAATGGAGTTGCAGGGCTAAATTTGCTAGAACCCAACAGTCACCTAAATAGCCTAGTCGTTGCTAGGCTACACCATCATCAAAACTTCTGGATAGTTGAGACATGTTGAGAGGTTTTGATGATGGAAAGAACGGAGCTGTTGTGTTCTAGTGTTTGTTAGTACATCTGACACAAGTGGAATTATGCAGCTTTTCCTGTGGGCCTCAAGTGGCTCAGCGGACTAAGGCGAGTGTGAATCCCGGTCGACGGATGGGGTCTGAGAAAGCAAAATTGGCTGTGTTGTCATGGGGGGCTAGATGGCGCTCTCTCCCCATCACTACTACCATGTAATGTCCGCTGGCTCAGGGGTCTGCCAGCCGATCCATCAGAGCTGCGGATCCTGCGTTTTCCTCCGAGCACACTGGCTGCTCAGTGTCAGTGTATTGGTAGCAGTTGGAAAAGAGGTGGAGCCTGACTTCACATGCATCAGAGGAGGATGTGCTAGCCTACACCCTCCTAGAGTCAGAGACATTACAAGTGATAGGGAGTCCTAGCAGATGGGTGAGTTGATTGGCTACCACTACACTGGGTTACATTGGGTTATATTTTTTTTAATTGAGAACCTTTACATAATATATACCAAAGAACTGAGATCATTCCCTCTTAGCTGGCTCAGTACATTTGTGATGTTCTATGCCTCAGAGCTGCACTGTTATTAGAACATTCATCTCTCAGCTTGTGTTTAAGACTGTGTGTGGAGTTTTCATGCTCTGCCCATGTCTGTGTGGGTTTTCTCTGGGGTCTCTGGTTTCCTCTCTCAGTTCAAAAACATGGAGGTCTGGTGAACTGGTACCTCTAAATTGCCTTGGTGTGTGTGTCCAGCCATAGTTTGCTGACCTGTAATGGAATTGACTAAAATTGTGGATGCCCTGCCGAGCACTCAGTGGAGGGGTATGAGGACTCAATGTGTCCCTAAACTGGATCAGGTGGTTATGATGATGCAACAATGAATAATCCACTCTGCTAATGTTAGCCAGATTATACAACCAATGAAACACTGATCATTAACATACAAACATGACTAAATCAGTGTTATGAAGGATTTTCAAGTTTTTAAGGCAGAAGAACCAACTCTTTCACCACAGTGCTGCATGTTTAGGGGCATTTCAGCCGTGTCCTGCTGGTTCAGGAGACAGAATCAGCTATCTTTCAGTCCCAAGCCCACATCTCTAACCCTTCATATTAAGTTAACAGGGATTTCTGTGATGATCCTGTAACACTTGTCCAACCTGGCAATGGTGGCCATACAACAATATATTTGTTAGAGGAGCATAGATAAACTCACAAAATAACAATACTTTTATTCCAGTTTGGGTTTAGGTGACCTAAATCCCCTCTGGGAACAGCTTTTGTGCATGTTGAAACTTTAGTCGGTGCTGCTGTGCTTCTGCTTTGCTCATGCAGTCACAAATGGCTTATTGTTTCAAAGGCACATATCCCGCGATTTCTGTATTTGTGCATTAAAGATGCAGGCTGCTGAAATATTAAGGCCTCCTGCAGATGTTGTGCAGTGTGAAGCTGAGGAACAGGAGGAAACGAGATTAGCTTGTAGCTCAGCATCAGAGTAGCTCCCTGTGTGTGTGTGTGTGTGTGTGTGTGTACAGTCAGGATGTGTTTGTGTGTGTTCGGATTTGTTGTATTTGGGGAGAAACTGGAAATGAAGTTAGAGAGTTTGGACTTGCTGTCTGACTGACTCACACCTTCTCTTGGGCCCAGAAACACAGACACACACGCGCACGCGCGCACACACACACACACACACAGTTTCTCATTCTCTTTTTTCACACACACACACGCACACACACATCCACACAATCTCTCTCTCGCACACATACAGATATGTTTGTGAATTGTGGAGACACTGACTTGCATTCATTTTCAAACATTTTCCATAACTAGTACTAGACTAGTACATAACTAGTGCTAGACTAACCCTAACCCTAATTCTAACCCTGACCTTAAAACAGGTCTTCATCTTAAAATAAAGTGTATTCCTGCTACACACACACACACGCACACACACACACACACACACACACACACACACAGGAGTGGTAGAGCCAGAATTGATTTTATGTTAATGTGGCTGGTTGGGGGGAACAGCTAGCAATCATTATGCCCTAAAGTTATCCTCCAACTACTTTCTACTTACAACCTTCCCCATACATTATCATAACCAGAGAGAAAAACAGATTTTTTGTGTCCAACACAGCCCACGATTACTACCCTCACATCTAACAGCCTGTTTACTATAACTGACAGCAATGTGCCTAAACACTAATTAAATAGAAGGCTTATACAGCGCTAACCGTAGCTGTCTATTACAGCTGTTTTTTAGTGTGTGACTTAACTTTTTAAGCTCAGGTAAGTTCCCACAATGTTCCTAAGCATACAAACATTCTCTGAATCATCTCACACCCTCCAGAAAATACCAAAAAATACACATACACACGCAGTAAACTACTCAAAAACACATTGTTTCCTAAGGGCTGCTAATGCTAAATTAGCTACTCTAAGCAATCAACCTGTAATGTCCGTTAATTAATCTAATTCACAAAGCTCAACTGTTTGTTAATGTAAATTAGCACATCTAATCTATAAGTCTCAATTTCGCTAATCAAAATAAGGTCATTCAATCCCTAAAGCACTAATGTTTTGTAATCTAAGTTAACTACAAAGCTAAATTGTTCAGCCAATTAATGTAATATATCAAGGTGAGTTGTACGTTAACCTGTTAATTAATCAGATTAGCCTGTTTATGTAAGGGTCTGTGCCGCGGTGGGGCATCTGGACCAGGCATTTGGATCCTTACACGGGACTGATTCTCCTTTTCTCAGTCCCTGGCCTCCGCTCAATCAAGGAGGTTAGGAATGTTGCTTTTTAAATTATTTTGTGAGGATTTAGGGGTGTTTTTTGTGACCTGGGGAGGAGGCCTGCCAGGAAACCCACTTTTGACTTGTGTTGTACGGTGCGGTGGCTCCTCCTCCCTGTTTAAGGAATTGAGTGGGTTGTGGTAGCCTCCTTTTCCCGAAGTAGTGCTCTGGAAAGGTAGGCTTACTCATCTCACATCTGCAGAGTGTGGGAATATCTTTACACCCAATCCAAATGGAACACACCTTGGGAAAGGACAGATCCTCTGTGTAGGCACCCATCGAGACAAGGTTTTAAAGCTTCATGTTTTTCCACTTCCGCTGAGCGCAGTTTTCCTATGTCTGTTGCACCCATTCACCCCTGGCTGCAGCTTTATTGTTTTGTTTAGTTCTTTTAGTGATGTTTTTTAATTATCTTTCTTTTATTTGCTCTCTTCTCTGCACTTGGGTTCCAACTCTGAAGCAAAGCTTCTGGTGTTTTTCTTCAGATGGCGCTGTGTTCCAGATGTTGCATGACTCATGGCATGCGCCAGTCCTGTTAATCTGGAGATGCTGATGTGGATTTAAAGTTTTTAGTAGATTACAGTAAGCTATACAATATTTTGTGCATATAGTCTACATATAGACCAGATTGAACCAGTCTGAGCATGTATTAACAGTGCCAGTAGGGCTCAGAACAGCTAGAGATGCCATGTGGTTAAGGGGTTACTTAAATGATAAGTGTGAAGTAAGATGGAAGTGGGTTGAGCTTGGGCCCCCAGACCTCACTGTTGAGCCTTCTTGAGTCGTGGGCTTCATTTAGGCCAACACTGCTGAAGGGAAGTGACTACCTGATCACCCTACTGAAGGCCTTGCCAGGTAGTGTGTGTTCAGAGAAGTTTGACTGAATGGAAATACACACACCCCTTACACAAGATGATAAAAACACAGCCATGTGTGCCATACGGTGCCTAGACAAAATCTCCATACATATTCTCTCAGCACTTTAGAACACACTCCCTTGGGAAACACACATAACACACCCACACATGGACACACACACCTGTGCCCACATGCACATCCACTTCTCCAGTGACATGTCTGTGCTGTGAGATGGACAGGTAGATACATTAGCAGAATGCTACAGCAGGTGACAGACAGACAGGCCCTGGCCTACTTCTTTCCATCACACACACACACACACACACGCCTGCCACAAACACAGATCCAGCCAGATAAGCGCAGCGCAAATCCGTCATGCGCTGTAGACCCCTCACAGAGCATTCAGGACCAAACGCTCACAGTAAACTGCACAACAAAAGGACAGTCCCTATCTCCGACAGCATGACAGACACTGAACGCAGCTTTCCATTACAAAGACCCCGTCAGACAAGCATACGCACCCAACGCAATTCAATCACTCGTTTGCTCGCTTGTTTATTTGTTTACTCTATGGGAAAAATAAACGTGACTGTGTGTGTGTAGACTGCTGTACACATCCATCAGATGGCATGGAGAACAGCCTAAGGCTGTTATTCAAGCTCCAATCCTGGAGGACTATATTTATCACACTGCACATTTTAGTGCTTTCCATGATTGAAGCCCATTAAAATGACTCTTCAGTAAAAATGTATTTAAATAACTTGCCCCTTACCCCAAATATACCCAATCAGCAGAGACCTGATGTCTGAAGTTTGCTTTTAGTTATGCACTGGAGCTATTAGGCTAGTTATAGTTATAGAAGCGCTTAACTGACCCTTCACTAAGCCACACCTCTTACTACCATGGTATTAAACATAGTGTACTGTATATCCCAAGAGTTCTGAGATGCTGAGTGACATTTTTGAATATAACAAAAACAGCAGGAAAGGTTTTAAATCAGGACTACAGTGTGAAAGCCTATATTATCACCTGACTGTCAGAAATCACACATGTAAGATACTGTATATGGCAACATATTGCTAGGTAACATTCCCTTTTATTGTTAACTGAAGGAGGTGATTGGAGACAACCACAACCTTACACTCTTATTAATAACAGTTTTATAACGTTTTCTTTTTTCTAACTTACCCAATTACTTAATTATTTAATGTGCTCTTAAACATGTCCTGTCCTTAGCTGTGTCACAGTGACATAAGACCTCAGAGGAGTTTATACTGTTCAGGCTCTGCTGATACAGGTTATCATCCATTATTACCCCCACCTAATCCTTAGGGTTGCGGTTAATCCCCATCCCCCGTCACTGGGCACAGGGTAGGGCATTATACTATCCAAACTAAGCCCAGTAAAGGGCACCAATCCATCACTGGGTGCACACATACACACACACAGACAGGGACAATTTAGAGTACCCAATTCACCATCTGACCTCCATGTTTTTGGACTGTGGGAGGAAACCCACTCAGACACAAGAAGAACATGGAAACTCCACCCAGATGGGACTCGAACCCAAGACTTCAAGGCTGAGAGGCGAACGTGCTAACCACCAAACCACAGTGCCACCCATGGTACATACTATATTATTTGACAGTATTACATAAAGTACCGTGATGCACTTTCTACAGATTCCATACTTTCAGAATTGTGATTTTACACGGTTCTTCCTTAGTTATCACTGTCTGTGTGGAAAGTCCTGTACTGCATTTTTTGTGATTAGACCTCCCTGATAGTGTATTTAGCTAGACTAGTGTTTTGGTGTCACATGTTTAAAAAACTAAGTAGATCTGGTTGTATGACTATGATAACATGTTGCATTATGAAAATATTACCAAAGCAATACCATTTACAGTGCCAGTCAAATGTTTGGACACCTTTAGTGTTGTAAGCACACAACTGATATCTCAAACACATTAAAGGGGTAATAAAAGGAAGTCATGAACTCTTGACAAGACACAGCTGTTAACTGAAAGCCATTCCAGGTGACTACCTCATAAAGCTGACTGAGAAAGCTGCATCTAAACAAGAGGTGCCCACTGTGAAGAATGCCATCCATCCATTATCAACCGCTTTATCTGGGGCTGGGTCGCGGAGGTAGCAGTCTAATCAGGGAAACCCAAACCTCCCTCTCCCCAGACACCTCAGCCAGCTCCTCGGGTGGAACACAGAGACGTTCCCAGGCCAGTCTATAGACATAGTTTCTCCAACGTGTCCTGTGTCTTCCCCAGGGCCTCCTCCCGATGGGACATGCCTGGAACACCTCCATAGGGAGGCGTCCAGGGGGCATCCGAAACAGATGCCCGAGTCACCTCAGCTGGCTCCTCTCGATGTGGAGGAGCAGCGGTTCTACTCCGAGCTCCTCCCGAGTGACCGAGCTTCTCACCCTATCTCTAAGGGAGTGCCCAGCCACTCTGCGGAGGAAACTCATTTCAGCCGCTTGTATCCGCGATCTCGTCCTTTCGGTCATTACCCAAAGCTCATGACCATAGGTGAGAGTAGGAACGTTGATTGACCGGTAAATCGAGAGCTTTGCCTTTTGGCTCAGCTCCTTCTTCACGACAACGGACCGCTGCAGCAACGCATTATTGCGGAGGCTGCACCAATCCTTCTGTCAATCTCACGCTCCATTCTTCCCTCACTCGTGAACAAGATCCCGAGATACTTGAACTCCTCCACTTGAGGCAAGACTTCTCCACCCACCTGGAGAGGGCAAGCTACCCTTTTCCGGTCGAGAACCATGGCCTCGGATTTAGAGGTGCTGATTCTCATCCCAGCTGCCTCACACTTGGCTGCAAACCACCCCAGTGCATGTTGAAGGTCCCGGCTTGAAGATGCCAAAAGGACAACATCATCTGCAAATAGCAGAGATGAAATCCTATGGTCTCCAAACAGTACTCCCTCTGGCCCTTGGCTGCGCCTTGAGATCCTGTCCATAAAGATTATGAACAGGACCGGTGACAAGGGGCAGCCCTGTCGGAGTCCAACATGCACCGAAAACTGGTCTGACTTACTACCAGCAATGCGGACCAAACTCCTGCTCCGATCATACAGGGACCGGACAGCCCTTAACAAAGGGCCCCGAACTCCATACTCCCGAAGCACCCCCCACAGAATACCACGAGGGACACGATTGAATGCCTTCTCCAGATCCACAAAACACATGTGGACCGGTTGGGCATACTCCCATGAACCCTCGAGCACTCTATGAAGGGTATAAAATTGGTCCAGTGTACCATGGCCAGGACGAAAACCCCATTGTTCCTCTTGGATCCGAGGTTCGACTACTGGCCGAATTCTCCTTTCCAGTACCCTAGAGTAGACCTTACCAGGAAGGCTGAGAAGTGTGATTCCCCTGTAATTGGGGCACACTCTCCAGTCCCCTTTTTTGAAAAATGGGACCACCACCCCAGTCTGCCACTCCAGAGGCACTGTCCCAGACTGCCATGCGATGTTGCAGAGGCGTGTCAACCAAGACAGCCCCACAACATCCAGAGACTTAAGATACTCAGGACAAATCTCATCCACTCCCGCTGCCTCAGGACACCTGAGTTTGCAAACCGCCTCAGTGACTTCGGCTTGGGTAATGTGAAGAATGTAAAATATAAACATGTTCTGGTTTGTTTACTTGTTTGTTTACTAAATAATTACAGATGTGTTTACTCATAGTTTAGATGACTTTCATATTACCTTACAGTTACACGTTATGGTTTTCAAGAAGACCTGTAAATCACCAAAAAGTACTAAATTTTGACAAGACGTAACATCTAATTATGATTTCAGTAGATTTGATACTCATTTGTGTAGACATTAATAAATCATTTGTTTGTTCATTTGTTTGGTCTTGTACAAATATAAAATGTAAGAAGTGTAATGGGTTCGGCTTCAGTGACTCCGCCAAACGTTTGA
>BRDA01031404.1:0-25201 GCA_036984385.1 Crenuchus spilurus | reverse complement strand
GGTTGGGCATACTCCCATGAACCCTCGAGCACTCTATGAAGGGTATAAAATTGGTCCAGTGTACCATGGCCAGGACGAAAACCGCATTGTTCCTCTTGGATCCGAGGTTCGACTACTGGCCGAATTCTCCTTTCCAGTACCCTAGAGTAGACCTTACCAGGAAGGCTGAGAAGTGTGATTCCCCTGTAATTGGGGCACACTCTCCAGTCCCCTTTTTTGAAAAATGGGACCACCACCCCAGTCTGCCACTCCAGAGGCACTGTCCCAGACTGCCATGCGATGTTGCAGAGGCGTGTCAACCAAGACAGCCCCACAACATCCAGAGACTTAAGATACTCAGGACAAATCTCATCCACTCCCGCTGCCTTGCCACTGGGGAGTTTGCAAACCGCCTCAGTGACTTCGGCTTGGGTAATGTGAAGAATGTAAAATATAAACATGTTCTGGTTTGTTTACTTGTTTGTTTACTAAATAATTACAGATGTGTTTACTCATAGTTTAGATGACTTTAGTATTAATCTACAATGCAGAACAGTTTTAAATCATGAAAAACCACTAAATGTCCAGAAGAACTTTTGGTATTGCACATTGACATTCCATTATACGGATCCATTATTTGACCATCACTGAGAAAGTCATTGATCTATTATGATAGTTTTTACCATGGTGCTTTTTATAAGAAAGATTGACTGTATATAAACATACATGTGTCTGCTCTGCTCTTTCATTTTCTTAATCTGAACATTATTTGACAAGCCTTATTACATTTAACTGTGATTTGTAGACTTAATCCTCCATCGTTTAGTGCTATTAGCTTTTTGGCATCATTAGCCTGCTGAGAGATCACAATGTTAGGCGTTTAGGCTTCAACTGCATCCTGGAGACCTTTCTCACTAATAATTTCTAGACATGGAAGCATTGCACCAAATATTAAGAATTTAATCTGAGAAGTCACATGCCCACCTGCTGGGCTTAAAATCTTGTGAGACGTAAGGGATTGGGCTTAGCAAAAGGTCAATCAGCATTGTACAAACTGTCTAAATCATCACACATTCAGAATCCTGCTAAATAATTTCTAATAGACCTGCTTCTGGGGTTTCTTTCAACTTCTGACACACTGTTATCCAAGTGGATCACATACACACCTTTTACTACAGCGAGCAAACGTATGATGTCATATAAAAGGTACTGAATTGTCACTGGCTCAGGATGTTTCCTGTTACTGTGGTCAGAAGGGTTAGAGAACATAACTGTATCAGACTGTTTTGTAATGAATGACTCCCCCCAACCTGTCCTGACTCCAGACTTTTACATTTACTTTAAGTTTAAGTTGAGTTAAAGGCACAAATATACAAGTTAATCTGCTCTTTTCTACTGGAAAAGTGAATGTAGTGAACCTTTAACATGCAAAATGTTTTGGGATTAACCCTTTAATGTCCTCGCCAAGAAAGAACCACACACACACACACACACACACACACACACACACACACACATATACAGTATACTAGAATTTCATGAAAAAGTTGATTTATGTCAGTAATTCCATTCAAAAAATTTAACTTGTATTTTATTTTCATTCATTACACACAGACTGATACATTTCAAATATTTATTTCCTTTAATTTTGATGATTATAACTGACAACTAATGAAAATCTCAAATTCAGTATCTCAGAAAATTAGAATATTACTTAAGACCAAAACAAAAAAGGATGTTTAGAAATGTTGGCCAACTGAAAAGTATGAAGATGAAAAGTATGAGCATGTACAGCTCTCAGTATTTATTTGGGGCTCCTTTGGCCTGGATTAATGCAGCAGTGCGGTGTGGCATGGAGTTGATCAGTCTGTGGCACTGCTCAGGTGTTATGAGAGCCCAGATTGCTCTGAAAGTGGACTACAGCTCTTCTGAACTGTTGGGTCTGGTGTATCACATCTTCCTCTTCACAATAGCCCATAAATTTTCTATGGGGTTATGGTTAGGTGTGTTCGCTGGCCAATTAAGAACAGGGTCCTTAAACCAGGTACTGGTAGCTTTGGCACTGTGTGCAGGTGCCGAGTCCTGTTGGAAAATGAAATCTGCATCTCCAGAAAGTTGGTCAGCAGCAGGAAGCATGAAGTGCTCTAAAACTTCCTGGTACACGGCTGTGTTGACCTTTGACCTCAGAAAAAAAACTCATAAACCTCATAAAAAATGTTCAGTTTTGTTTCCTTAATTCTACCTTTAATGCAGTTTTGGCCTCCGGTGTTCTGTGTCAAATGTATTTACAAATGTTTAGATGTTTTCATTTCTTTAATAAATGGCAAAAACAGGAATATGTTAATGAACAGTCTACCTACAATTGTGTCTGTTGGTATTCTGATTGGTTTAATAATGACTGGAATTAGACAACTGCAGTACATTGTATTAATAAAGGCTGTTTTCCTTTTCTGTCCATTTGTGAAAGACTCAAAAGGATGACAAATATTTTGAATAAAAATCCAGCATCACGGGGTCACTCAGTGGGGAAATGTTCAACAAATCAATCACCATTTATCAAAAATTCCATGGTTTTGTATTTAAGTCCTGTGATTGGGTGACTCTTGAAAATCATACTTTTTTGGAAAGTTTAATATAATAATATAATATATAATTATGATGATGTCAGGGCCCAGACACATCACCAACCACTTACACTTAAAAGACAATGAACTTGGCACTTACCTGTGGCAGGAGAAAAAGTGAGCGCTAGCTCTTCCTCCATTTCCTGATACACCTGGAATGCTCCACTGTGGATGCAGCAGCAGGGGGATCCATGAACACTAAAAAGAAGAAACACATTATTAACTCACAATACAAAAAAGAGACATTAACAATATACTTACCTTTTAATGCATACATACATGTATATATTTAAGCAAGATGTATATGGTGTATTTTGTATATTTTAAAAGGAGTAGCTGATTTTAAGTATACCCTGTTTTAATTAACCAGTTGGTTTGGTCCAAAAAGGGGCAGAGCTAAGCCCTATAAAATGGAGGCCCAAACAACAGTTAAGGGAGGAGTTGGGAGTGAAAGTACATATTGCAGAGCGCTTAAAGAGAAAGAGTTGAGACTAAGGTCTTTGATTTACTCAGAGATTTCTCTAGAGTTGATGGTAGCTGTAAATTCTATCAACCAGCCTGTAAATATTGTAAATACTTTGCTCTTCGTTTGTTTTCATTTTTATACAGTTTTTGTTTGGGATTTTTTGGGAAACGTCACTTAATAAACACGGGTATTTTGCACTTACTTCTTCTGGGACTCATGTTATTCTCTCACCATCTACACCACGTCAGAAATAACATCTAGGAAATTCTGACTGTTTGGATCCACATTACCACAATAATATAATATAAAAGTCAAAATAAGAGATCACATACAGAAAATACTAGCAGTGACTATTCTTTTCAACATGGTGATCTGCCTGGAAGACCATAAGATGAGTTGGAGGGAGAAAAACACAGACATGGCCAATCCAAGAGGCGGAGAACCTGTAGATGTTCTCATAGTACATTTAATCCTGTCTGAATAGAGTTTTAATTGCTACTAACAAGAAAACAACAAAAGTAAACTTGAATACTGCAGTAGTGTACTGCTACACACCAGGTGAGTAATTAAAGGATATACTGATTACCATAAAAGAGCGTGCATGCATCACATGGTGCCATGATTGACTGCATTTGGGGAACAGTGCATATTTGATTTATTTGCCACACTCTCCCTTTAATGGCTTCTTAATTAGCTGAGTGGAATGAGGTGAGGTAAAGCAGATGAAACACTAGGGCTGATTGAAGCTCTGCAGCCATATGAAATAATAAAGCTTGTCCTGTAATCCTTGATGTCTCTGGATTGTTTAGACATGCAGAAGCACCTCTGCCTGTCTCAGACTGTGCAAAAGGCCCAGATTGCCCCCGGCTGTAAGAGCCACACTCTCTCCTCTCTCCACCGTCCCAGAGAGAGTCGCTAATAAATAGCAGTGCAGGACAATGGCCTATTTCCCCTGCAGATGCATCAGTCACAGCACAGCAGGGCCCAAGTCTCTGCACTCTAACTGATACCAGCTCTGCTGGCCAAAGAGGGGGCCAAAGCAGGTGGCAATTATAATGTTTTAGAATAATATTTAAAATGAAGTATGTTTCTAATTAAAATAAAATGCTTATGTAAATTAAAAGAAAAGAAAAAAATCAAGTAATCGTTCCATTAATGAAGAAATAGTCAACACAATGTGAAGAACAGCTGGTAGGAGCAGAAATATTATATCAACAGACCTCAATAAAACTGAACGCTGACATTTCTTATAGGGGATACTATAGGACTGCAATAATACACTGGGACTTAGCCCCACCCCAATTTCAGCATCTCCACCCCAACTGTGAGAGCTGCTTTAGCCATTTTGAAAAAACTGAAAAAAGGTGGTGGTCAGTCTTCACAGAGCCCCCCTTTCTCTCTCTTTATGGTGATATGCATCGGTAATGGCATTTTGTATTAGGCATACTGAACTGATTGACATATACAAGTGTGTGTCCATGATTATCTGTCACTGTTTTTGTCATAGAATGGATCTGTATACCTAAAATGTTTTCTTTGTGCTTCATGTGGACTTCAGTGGTTAGTGGTTTTTCTCTCTCTCTCTCTCTCTCTCACTCTCTCACTCTCTCACACAAACACACACACACAAACACTCGTTGCCATTCTTTAGTGTATGTACAAGACCAATATCAACCAAGCTGATATCTGAAGTTTTATTCCAAATTTCCAATTCCACCTTAAATGGTGCACCCCTATGGGCTGGAGCATAACTGCATTACCATTTAAGGTGGAATGGAAAACGTAAAAAAAAATTAGGTGATGCTAACTAAGGCAAAGTAATATTTATGAAGCATTTATTTATTTATTATACAAGTTATTAACCCCCTGAAGTCTGAGTTTTAGTCTAAAGTTTTAGAGTGTGTCAGCGTTCTCAGGGTTCTCAGCCGCACCCATTGTCAGGCAGTAGCGCTGCACGCCGTCGCTTTAGTGTGACGTGTTTTAGTTTGTTGTTTATTTTTGCCAGAATGAACAAAAACGCGTGGGTGAGTGATGAATGCATAGGTGGATGCTTTGTTTGCCCTAAATTAGTGGCAAAACATATGGGCATGTAGACAAAAACTGGATGGATGAACAATAACTGGGACAAAATTCAACAGAAAAAAGATTATATCCGTATATATATAATCTTGCATTTTCCAGCCACTGTGAGCGGGCTTCTGAGTGGTTGAGAGGACTGTCAATCACATGGCTGCACACACTGAAGATGTTGTTGGCTGTGATTTTATCTGTTGTTAACTGTGAGATTGGCATTCTAACGGCAAAGTTCAGCCTCACTCAGTCCGGCTTCATTAGAAAGTTTGGAGAGACTGGAAGACAGAATCTGCCGCAGTCTGTTCCCAGGCAAAGCAAAGGCACATCCAGTCTAGACTAATTACAAAGCCCTTGATGAGTGAAAAGTGTGTGTGGTGCAGGGAAAACATAACACTGGACGTGTCCATCTCACTTCTAATTATCCAAACCCCAGTGGACAGACATTTATATCTGTTTAACCCTTAAACGGTAAAATGTGTCACTGCTGACATCATCATGATATGATTATTTCAGACTATTTACACATTTAATTGTATTTAAATCTTTACAGCTGAGGATTTCTGGAACATTCATTAATTTATAATATAATTTATTTGTCAAAATAACTACTGTTTTGTACACAATAATGTCTACTGTATATACAATATATAATTCTTTGTATTTATGAATTTACAGTATTTTTGCCATATCTGCATCAGGAGTATCATTTAATTTATAATAATAATAATAATTATTATTATTATTATTATTATTATATAAATATCTGCCTAATACAGTATTCTGTATTTTACTTTTATCTCACCAAAAATAATTCACACGAGTTTCATGTTCCATACCTCAAACAAAAGATTAGACTTCTGCCCAACAGCAAACATAATTTCTTCCAGCTTCCAAAGACCTCACCAACTGACAATATGATGTGCTAACTTCCAGTCCTGATACAATTGAGTAATGCAATATAGTGCTTGTGATACTGTATCAAACTGTCAAAACACTGTATGGATTTTTAATTACTATGTACAGTTTAGCAGCACTCAACATAAACAAAGTAGGATCAGGTAGCATAAGGTCATACCACTAAGACTAGCATTAGCAAACGTAGCTGTTTTTCTAAAAACATATTTAATAAACTGCAATGTATCACCTTGCAGTATATGCTAATTGTAAATATTGCAGTAAATTGACTCATAACCCTTGTAACATGTTACATAACACAGCACCAGGTTCTGCCAATACACAACACTTGGGCTGTAGGTGTTATAGAACAGGCTATGAATAGGTTGGAATACATTTGATTCCCCCAGGATAATCTGGGTCATCATCAATAATCTTTGTTATTGTGTATTGTTCTATAATATCTGTATTCAGTAAGAGCTATTACAGAAAAGTTGAGTTTGCTGAATTGGAGGACACAGATCACATGACGATGTGATATATCAGCGAGTTATTGTCAATAAAGGTGCGATGAGACTTTGAGACTGAGGTCTTTAAGGGTTACGTTTATAAATTTATTATGGAATTGACCCAGCCCAGTAATCACATGACAGGTAGCAGTTCCAGCTATCAAAACATCAGCATTACCTCAATAATTACCCTCACCACCATCAGCACCACTCACCCCACACTGCAACTGCCTTTAATTTGATGTATTAAATGCTTAATTAAGCCTCAGACTGTATTAATTGATGTGCCAAAGAAACCCCAGACAACTTGAGGTTTAATATCAATTTGTGGGTTAATCGGGTCAGCGTACGTCACCTGCAGAAGCATCTCAGCCTCTCAGGCGATGGCTTAATTACTTGCTGGAGATGCGGCATCCGGCTCATGATGCAACTTTCACACTTTCTTATCGTCCGCTTCAGAGCCTTCATTACAGCCTCTCTGTGACAGTTGTTTTAGGAACCTTGCAGACCATAAACGTCGGTAATGAGATATCACCATCTTCAGTGGATTAAAGAGATCTCACATTTCAGGAAAAAGACTTATGGGATTGAGTGGGGGTGCTGGTTTGATGATTTTTCTCAAAGCTTGGTGTCTGGCTTAATTCACATTTCAGCCCATTACATCCGACCACTGTATTGTAATGCAATATATATCACACACATTACATTACACTGAGCTAAACTGAATTATAATACCTCAAAAACAAGTCTTCTGTTCAGTTATGACAAGCTGCAGTGTAATCACTGCACATTTCTACCTTTTTTTGCTTCCATGACAGGCATGCTGTTTCTGTTATGCACAAAAAACACACACAAAAAAGCATTGCTCATTTACATGTTCACAAATAGAACCAAAGGTGTGATCGTTCTCACCTGGTTCATTTTCTCCTACAGGTTTCTCTCTATCTCTCAGGCTCTGTATCTCTCTCTCTCTTGGCTGATAAATGTTATTTACATGGGAGAGGAAGCGTTGTGAATGCTCAGAGTGAAGCACCTGGCCGCTCGCAGGCAGAGACAGAGTGCCCCCAGATACAAATCCAACAGCACTATCTATCTGCCTTATTAGACTTGCCCCTCAGGAATCAAGCGAACGAAAGCAGGAGCCGGGCCATTATGTAGGCCAGCCAGAGACGCTCTGCGAAAGGCCACGACAGCACAACAGCAGAATTAACATTCTCCAAAGCTGAGCGACACAGGAATGATTAGAAACAGAGAAGAGTCCATTGTAAGCTATGAGATAACAGTGGTTAAGTCTACGGCATATCTGCAGACCCCCTGAGCTGACACAGAGTGATTTTTTTAATAAGGTGTGGCAATAAACATAACAAAGCCACAAATGTATATTTCCATGAGTAAAGTTATATATTAATATATGCAAAATAATATGTAAATTAATATGTAAAGGCCACAAATAAAATTTAAGTTAATTATTTTGACTTAGCTATAGAGTCTACTGAATTTTCAAACTTGAGGCCTTCATATATTAATTTGTGGCCACATGTTTCTAATTACAGTAGTTTTCATAATGAAGTATTTTGTGGGCACAAAATAAGTGTCTTAATTTATTTTAGAATTTATTTAAAATATAAATAAGTGTTTTAATTTAATTTATAATTTATTTAAAACATAAGTGTTGTAATTTAATTTATAATTTATTTAAAATATAATATTTTATATTTTTATATATATATATATATATATATATATATATATATATATATATATATAATAATATTTACAATATATTTATTTAATTAATGGTTAAAATAACCTGACCTGTGGTCTCAGGATGTTCCCAGCTAACAGGTTGTATAAGAAAGTTATCAGAACGTACAGTAATGCTTTTATAAGACTCCAGGAAAGTTTGTGAGATGTCATAAAGGTTTGCATGACAAACCCTAACATTATGGAAATGTTTGATGTAACATCAGTGAGATGTTTTTATTGGTTGTGAATATCATGACGTCAGCTCATTTGAGTGGAGAGAGGGAGGAGTCAGCAGTACATTAGAGCTGGAGGATGTTCAGCACAGACAGTGTAAAGATAAGTCAGCTCAAGTTTACTTCATATTAGGTTTGTTTACTGTCACATCACATTACACAGCTGTTTAAACATCACATTCTCTCAGTTTAAACTTTTGATCTGTGATTTGTGTTCTATTCTGAATACAATATTAGATGTTGGCACCTCCATATCATTGCATTCAGTTTTTATTCACAATTTGTTTAGTGTCCCAACTTTTTTGGAATCCGGTTTGTATATAACTGTGCTCTTACCTGCTAACTGAACCTTCACACTCTGCTCTTACTGGTGCAATGTGACATTAATGAAGATTGGCCACCAGACTGGTCCAATTTAGCCATGAAACCTCCCACACTAACATGACAGCTGTTTCACTTTCATTGTCTAACCCCTGTAGTCCCTGCAGTACTTAATACAAAAAATGATCAATTATACACAATAAACCGTGAGTGATATTATACACATCACTACACAGCAGTATTGTACAGGTCTAAATATATAGTCATATAAGTTATGAAATAGAAGCTACGATATATACAGATGTACACAGATATACAGGATGGGAGGATGTACAGGTGTCAGTCTGTGTGTGCAGGTGTGGATGTGCTGGATTAAAGTCTATGTTGAAGTGTGGATGTGGTTGGACTGTCCATAGAGAACATGATGATTGAGATAACAGAACTACTGGCTGTTCAGGAGTCTGTTGGCCTGGGGAAAGAAGGTATCTCAGGGCCGCTCAGCTGCTGAAAGAACAGACAGTGTCTTGGGTGGGTGGAGTCTTTTAGAATCCTCCTGGTCTTCCTCAGGCAGCGGCTGGTGTATAAGTCCAGGAGGTTTGGGAGTAGAAGCCCAGTGATGTGCTGGGCTGTCCACACCACCCTCTGCAGAGCTTTCCGCTCGGTGGCCGTGCAGTTCCCGTACCAGCTGGTGATGGAACAGGGCAGCACGCTCTCAACAGCACAGCACAGTAAAAGGTTCTGAGGATGCGGGTGTTTATTCCAAATCTCAGCCATCTGAGGTAGAAGAGGCACTGTTGTGCTTTCTTCATATGATTAATCTCTAATAAATTACCTGTTTATTTATTATTTATTGTTTATGTTTCAAAAGAGTTTTTCTCTGGTTATGTGATCAGTATTTTAACCTACTGTAGATGACGAGGTCCATTACTGCAACGTTTAAAATTAAAAAAAAAAAAGTGTTCCAGAAACATCTAAAAAAAACGACAGATTAAACCTTCTAAGAACCAAAGATGTAACATTTTGTAACATTCAGAAAATGTTAGCTGTGTTAATTAGCAGCTTAGCTGAAATTTAATTAACTCGTATATTAATTGGTCATCTTGTGGTCTCAATATAATCATTTGTGGCAAAGCCTTATAAAAATAACCACAATATCCTCTCATGGACTCACACTTTCACATGTCACATGTTGATGTTTGTATCAGACTGACAGAACCTGGTATTTTATTTATTAAGCTAAATGCTGACTAGTCACCAGGGGCTCAATGCACCGGCGGGGATTATGCCTGGCTGTACGTCATCACATTCTGGGTACTCAAAGAGAAGATCATCAGATGTAATCTGCCAACACTTCAGGAGATCTACTCCAGCAGGGTGAGGAGGCATGCTGGCAAAATCACATCCTGGACATCACCTTTTCCAGACACTCCCCTCTGGAAGAGAAGTCAGGACCATCAAAACCAGCACAACATGGCATGCTAAAAGCTTCTTCTGCAGAGCTGCAGCTTCTCAACAACAGTAGACACCTCGCACTGTCCATAAACTCATCTACTACTGATCTGAGCTTCCACATCTCACTGAACTGAACTGACACTGGATTCAGTCACAAAACACTACTCATACATGTTACTCACACAGCTGTACAGATGTTCAGCTCTTTTTCGTGATTGACAACAATGAGGGCTAACCAACTCTGTTGCTAATTTTTGTGTAGCAGCATCATCGTAGCAAAACCTGCTTATACATGTCAAAACAACACCATGTAGACCCAGTCAACCCAGTGATGCCCAGTCCCAATCTCTCGCTCCTCCTCTCTAGAGCACGTATATCACATAATGACGATGCTAGCGCAGTTACATCATGGCAACTGAATAAATAATACATAGTGAGGGATGAGGTGGGGTGAAAAGCCAATGATGCAATTGGAAGAAGGTAGAAATACACAGTGGTGCTGTTTAATGATTTTTTGTGTGTAATAGGACAGGGATTTGAAGCAGCAAAGAAGGGAGAGGGGAGAAAAGCATGGCACAGGGAGCTCAACAGTAAATATTGGCACATGCAAACAGTGTTTGACAGACTCTGTGGCAAGAAGCAAGAAGGGGGGGCTGTAATTGATCATGCTGAAACCTTCATAGCGGAAACCGACTTTGAATGTTCAAAGGAGTACTCTTCAGCTTGATGGATTAAAGGCACAGGCTTGTGCATTTCATGGGGGGAAAGTAGACTAATACCCATTTTGTCCCCAGGCTGGGTGAAGTGGCATGCGCTGCTAATGTAATGTGCATTTTCTTCCCCCCCCCAGTGAAGCTTCTCCCAGACGGCACCTTGTTTTCTCCCAGTCCCCACTGTTTATGTTTGCTTATTAAATCAGCGGTTTCGAAAATTTCATTAAACAATTTCTCCCACAGCCTCTTTTCCCTCGTTCACTTCAAGGTCCCGGCTTTGCTTTTCATTTCGCTGGTCATAAAAGGCTCCTCTTGCATGGTCTGGGAAGACTTTATTCATCTGAAGCGCAATTACAGATATCAGGGTTAATGCAATAAAGGGGAGATTACAAGGTGGTGTGTGTGTGTGTGTGTGTGTGTGTGTGTGTGTGTGTGTGTGTGTGTGTGTCTTTAGCCCTTCTCCCACCAAATACAGCCACACATGCACACACCTGCACCTACAAAGCCATTTTCAGACAGCCAAGTCATTAAGGCCAATGTTAGTCTGCGCTGTTTAATTAAGGCTTAAAAATGAGGTCAGCAGCGGAAGGACAAACATATTCTAATGAGCTCTGAATGTGTGGAGCATGAAGATTTACAGCCCGTTTCATATCTCAGCTCAGCAGCTCCATCTCCCAGATAACACTCACTGTCCGGTGTCCGCTACACTACTTTAAAAAAGCAAAAAAAAAGCCTAACTAAAGCAAAAAAGGCCGGCCCTGTCACTAATTTTCAGTCTCTTTTTTCCCTCCTGAAGGTTTGTCACACTCCGTATGGGCTCTGGAGGCCCAGGGTATCACCTTTGCACTGCAAAAATCAATCTGGAGGCATGAACAGGTGTTTCTCCTGGCTATGCACTGGAGTGAGAGAGAGGTGGGCGAGCAAGCGTGGAGGCTGACCTTGGCTGTCTCACTGGCACTGACACACACACACCTGCTGGCCCGGGCCTAGCTGATCTGCATCCTGACTCTGTCAGTGACACGCCAGGGTCAAGCTCCTCCCACCGCCCTTGAGCTTTGAAATAAAAAAATTGCTGATGCAGAAACAGTGCAGCAACATGGTCACCTTCAGGAACGGCACACGTCACCTCTGCAACGTTACTGGGATGAAATATTTACGCGAGAAGCGAGCACCGTGCCGTCCTGGGCACCTTCCAGTGTTTACAGGCTGCACTTGCCAGCTCGACTTCAGAGTCTTTAGCCGCTCGAAATGCTTCCCACATAAAGGGTCGGTGCCAGCACAAAAGCGATTTTCAATCTCACGTGAAATTGCATTCCGTTATCTCCAGTGAAAAAATCCCCAGCAAGCTTCCTGGGGAACGGCGCTCCCGCGTCAACGACGCTTGATTTCATATGCGGCCGCAAGGAGGCCTTTCAGAAAAGATCAGCGGCGGAGGAAATGACGCGGCCGCTAATGGCTGCTGCTATTTTCAGATGGTAATCACTGCCAAATGACTACAGGAAGCATGAAGAGGGCAGAGATTTCCAGAGATCCATCCTCCTCTCATTCTCTCTCGACTCCACTCACGAACATCTCCTTCAGCTCGAACGCCTACACAGTGCCACACAAGAGTCCCTGACAATTTACAAGCCCTGCACAGTTTCCAACTCGCTGCGATGGCAGTTAACGTTTTTGTTGTGAAATTCATGGCTTGGTGGCAGTTTGACACAGCCCTGGAAATCTCAATGGTGTTATTTTTTACTGCTTGAACTTTATAATTTTCACAGCTCTTCTCTTGTTTGACACATTGGCTTCGGTTTATGTCATACCTGCCTAAAATAGGCATACGGATCAAATGAGCATGCTATATAACCCGCTTTTTGTAACTCCAAAAACACGGGTGAACTCTCAAAAACGGTGTCCCAAAGTGGTAAAACATTAATTTCCAAACATACTGCCTGTCCTCACAGCAGATTTAAATTTTGTAACTTTTTTGGCAGAATGGAATTTGACCTCCACATGTAACTCATCTGTGAAACACACACACTAGTGAACACACTAGGCTGTGAGAACATGTGCCTGAAGTGTTAGGCAGCCCTGTCCACAGTGCCCAGGGAGCAGTTGGGGTTTAGGTGTCTTGCTAAAAGGCACTTCAGTCATGACCTGCCTAGGGATCAAACCGGTAACCTTCACAAGACCAGACCCCAGACCACGGCTGCCCCCTGGCACTGCAGTAATGTTTTAAACTCTAGCAGGTCTACACGGTTGCAGATTCCTGCTTTAAATATGTTTATAAAATGCTAAAGCTTAATCCAGATGTGTCCAAGAGCACGTCTCAGACCTCTGCAATGCTGTAGATGCTCTGGACTGATACTGAACTACAGTAACACAGTATTACCGTACCATGAAATCACCTCCGATAGCAATTATGCTCTATGGCAGTGGTTGGAAACTTTCTGAAACATGAATTACTTTTCAGGGATGTAGCCTTTCACAAGGCACTCGATTAAAGGTCACACACCTCCTCCTCAGCAGTCAATTTCTCGGTCACTTCAGTATAATTCAAAAGAAACGCATATTACCCAGCAACAGATAATAACTAGCATGGTCAGGAACTTATATTATTATTTAACCTGGACTACAGTCTGACTCTGTACTAAACACGTCAACTAATTATTATTAATGATTCATTATAAACCTTCATTATTTTGATGTAGATGTGGGTTGTGGTGATGTATTTTGATGGAAACATCCAGGTGACTATTGAGTTCTAGTGAAGTGAACACACTGACTAGTGTTCATCCAAAGTGATGGGCAGCACTATCCGTGGTGTCTGGAGAGCAGTTAGGAGTTAGGTGCTTTGCTGAAAGGCACTTCAGTCGAGTCTTGTCAGTGGGCTTCCAGTCACAAGGCTGGTTCTTTAATTAAACACAAGCCCACAGACCTCGCCCCTAGTTTGTAACCAATGGTTGGCTAACACTTTATAATAACTTTCATTAATAAGGCATTAACTGATGATTAATAACTGTGAACAAATCATTAGTAAATCATTTGTTAATGAACTTCTAATGAACTAATGATTTGTTCACAGTTATTAATCATTAGATAATATAAAGTGTTACATATGGTAGTCCGACACCTCCCATTCTAAATAAAGTTTGGCTGGCTTGGCAGATTGACCGCAGGTTTAAATACAGATTTACATGAAACAAGCCTGGTTTGAGATGTTCTGACCACATAGTTTGGAGTCATTTAACACATTTATTTCAGAAGAAAATCATTTTTCTATCTGTTTGTAGACTCCACGATTGCTGCTACTCCAGATACTCAATATTCTGTGGTAGAACAATGAGGCTTTTAGCTCAGGTTTGTTGTCTCCAACGAGTTGTTGACAATGAGCTTTAAAGGTTTTAAGACAACTGTTTGTTTTCTGCTGGATGTTTAGCACATATTCTGTGCAAAGGATCATGGGAGTTAGGAATGTGGTGGATATGTGTTATCAGTAATGTTGCCCAAGATAAACTTTTCATAAATCTTTCTCAAATGTATTCTCTAGAGCTTACACAGGTCTCAGAGTCTGGTGATTTACAGTGTTTATTAAGGTTGTTTATGGACTAATATCTTCTGACCTTCAGGCCACAGCTTTGGGGGCAGACGTGGTCTGGTGTTTAGGGATCTGGTCTTGTGACTGGAAGGTCGCCAGTTCAATTCCCGGGCAGGTCATGACTGAAATGTCCTTAAGCAAGGCACCTAAACCCCAACTGCTCTACGGGAGCCACAGAAAGGGCTGCCCATGGCTTCAGGCACATGTTCTCACAGTGTGTTCACTAGTGTGTGTGTTTCACTGCACGGATGAGTTAAATGTGGAGGTCAAACTCTACAGTGTGCAATCACATCGGCAAAAAGTTTCATCTAATCTGGTGTATTTATAAAATTCTACATTTCATGATGCCTTGTGTGAAATATTAGCTAAACTTCTGCAGGAGAGTAAACAGCTGAGTTAAAGTCTATAATCTCACCTAGAGCTGGGCGATATGGCCAGAAATTTTATCACGATAAATTTTTCTATATTGATCAGTCTCGATAATTATCATGATATTACATTTTCTAACACTGTCATAGTTTTAAACAACATCTTTCTAAAAACGTCAAACTAAATACATAAAATGTTACTGTTTAAAATATTAAAATGTTTACTGCCAGAACATAATATTGTAGTTGAAAGGATGGACGAGAAAGATGTTTACAGTTGTCGCTTTATTGTTGAAACTTACAATGATTGCTGTCGGCCGCAGCCCCTCCAAAATAACAACAGGCTAGAGAGTCAAGCTAACAAGCTAATGCTAGCACACCAGCTGACACACACACACAGCGAGCCCTCCTCCTTCTCCTTCTCACACAAACAGATGAGCACACAGTGACCTCACACTCTCTCGCCCGGCCAATCACAGCTCATTTTGGCTGCGCTGGTGAGGAGGAGCTAACAAGCAGCAGTATTAGACGTCAGAACTCACTGTCAAGCTGCTTAGACGTGAAATGGAAACAAACATTAATGCATATCAAATTCTATTGTCCCGGCTTATTGTAGTCATCAAGGGAAAAATTTTTGTGAAACAAATCAATATCGTTTTATCACCCAGCACTAATCTCACCAAGACTGAGCTAAGAAGTGGTGACAGTGTCTTACCTCACTGCTGACTACCTGGAGCAGCAGCCGTGTGAGAAATTAAACAGCAGGGTTGATTTTGGACTTTTTAAAACTGCATAACGTTTGGTGCCAGCGTTCTCTGACCCAAGAAATAAATCTATAGACTAAAACTACATCTCATTAGTGGAATGTGGATGGGCTGCACCTTTTGCCACCCCCACTTGCTGACAATCCAGAGCTGTTATCCTGACACCCCGGGTTTTGTCAGAGTGATTTTTGTGGCTGAAGTTGCGTTTTCTTCACGGCCTCTCTGGCAGTTGGGGAGGTGGCTCAGCAAGGCTGCTGTGTGCCTGTGTGTCACACCATTATGGTTAATATGCACTCCGCTGGTTGAAAAGAGGCGTTGGAGACACGTACAGTGCTGTGATAAGCGCAGAGATGACAGATCTTCCTCTCCCTCCATCTCACTTGCCCGCCCGCCGCTGCCACCGCCTTACCCAGACACCTCCGCCAAATGTCACCCAACAGAAGCTGAAATATCAAGTTGGCAGCCGACACACCAACTGAACGAAAAGGAAGGTGCTTGTGCGACCAAGCGCTCTCCGAGGTGGCCGGAACAGCACACGTTGGCATACTTCTGGACTTTGCACCAATCCACATGACAGCTAGCCTTCAGAGATCCAACAACGTGGGCCAAAAACAGCAGCGACTTCAACAACTGAACTGACAAATATAACTTATGAAGGCTGCTGGGAGCCATTACATAATTCACCTCTAATGGTAAGCGTGGCTAATAATTTATATTCTATTACAAAGAAAACAACATTTATTATACATGGTCACATGACCCTGGAGTATCTAGCCCATCAAATCAGATCTTTTCTTCATCATGTATCGCAAGAGTTTCAAGGACAACATCTTTTCTGTACAGATATGCAGTTGGCCTTGGGAGTGGGCTTGTATGTGTGTGTGTGTGGGGGGGTATTGTCAGTGCTTTATTTAAATGTACTAACGTATGTTGTAACAAGCAGCGTGCTGTGGTTACAGCTGAATAACAGCTTATAATTACACAATGTGCACAACTCAGCTGCTTCCTGTTTATGTTCTGAGTGTTGCCCAGGTCATATAAAGCTCAAACACTGACTAAATCTGGTCTCTCTCATTGAAAATAAACCTTATTACATTCCTATTACTATTATGTATTTTATATTGGATGGGCCCGGGGCGATCGCTGGGGCAAAGCTACAGATATGGCATATTCAAGCCAGGTCAACTGAACACACAGCTGCTGATGCTGTATCTCAACAAAGCTTGAATTCATGTCCACGGGAGAGTTCTAAGCCTCAGAAAAACCTAAAGAGCTCGTTACTCATAACAGAAGAAAAAAACATTTTAATGAGAGGGAGAATGAAAGTATTAAGTCGTAAGTCATTAGGAATTATTACAGATGATGTACTTGACTTCAAAAACTCTAAGACAAAGATGGCTACTAATGCCCTTTGATGTTGGCCAAAAAAAGAAATAAATAAATTCTTAACGCATTTTATCTAAGTGTTGTTTGAAATGTTCCAACATCCTCTGTTCTTGCACTGGATGTGATGGAGCGACTAAGCATGATGCCAGTAAGCTTTATAACCTCATGCATTCATATAATATGTATAATTCACAAGATGCACAAAAAAAGTCACAGTGAGGCCCCCTTAACCCTTCAGTGGGTGCTGTGCAGGGTATTACACATTTTTTACTGTAGCCAGGACAGGGTGCCAGACCATTAGTGAGCATATACACACACACACACACACAAAATTTGGATTAGAACTTTTTGCTAATGTGATTGCACACAACAGAATCTAACATCCACACTTAACACGTCCGTGCAGGGAAACACACACACTAGTGAACACACTAGGCTGTGCCTGAACCAGTGGGCAGCCATATCCACTGCGCCCAGGGAGCAGTTGGGGGTTAGGTGCCTTGTTCAAGGGCACTTCAGTTTTGACTTGCCCGGGGATCAAACCGGCAACCTTCCGGTCACAAGACCAAATTCCTAAACACCAGAGCACAAATGCCCTGTGGAACACCCACTATCTTCACTAGGTGATCAGTTCTGCCTATTAAAATAGATTCAGTTTCAAAATAAACCATGTGCCATACCTTCAGTTGGAATAAACAATAAACATAATGTTGACAAGTGTTTAAGCTGTTTTTTTTATTTTACTGATGTTTGACTAAGTCCCAAACAAACAGAACTGAGCTCTTGGTGTCTGTACTTTTCTGTGGTGCCCTCTTGTGGTACAAATCTGAATTGTAAAATAAAAATACAGTACATAAAGCCCCTTCAGTGCTGCACAGCCTAATATCTCAATATTTTTCCTTTTTCATGTAGTTGTTGTTGACAGGAAATCCTTAAAAACACAGCTTGAGAGGTTAAAATTAATCAATGTCTAATTTACTCATTAACTAACGATAGCAATGATTATCATTAGATTTACTCATAATAAGTATTAACTGCTCTCTTCAAGTAAATGTCCCCTAATTTACTTCCCTTTAAAAATCACTTTGATGTAATTTTGCTTGATATCTGTATTCTCTTCAGCTGTTTAATGGGGAGCCAGCTGGGATGATTTTCCATCAGACTTAATATTAATACCCTTTTGGATGCTGAAAACATGTTGGGGGTCATTTTAAGAAACATAAAACCCTTCATTTTCTGGTATTCTGTCTTTTGGTGCATTTATATAAATTCTATAGTTTTATATACCAAAAACAGCTAATGAATGTATACATCCCCACTTTTCATCCTTTCTTTATGCTATAGAATGAAACAGCTTGTTTTTGCTTCTATGCGGTTAAAGCCAAGACATATGTAAATGACCTCAGTTCTGACTGGCTGCAATGTTCACAGATAAGTTTCCATATAGACACTGTATGGAGTGGGGAGTGATTCATACACTATGAAACATTGTTTATATACTGCATCAAAAAATATTTCCATGTTATGGTCCATTTAAGACATTTATGTGCTTTATAGAAGCATATACAGTAAATTCACTGCCAGTCCAAAATAAGGTCACCACCTGGATTTAACTAAGCAAATAGGTAAGAGCCTCCAAATGGATAATTACTGCAGGGTGATTATGTTTCAGCTGGCAACAAGTTATTTAACTCTAACTAAGGCAGTGAGTGGTTTGTTAAACAACCATGTCTAAAGACATACTGTGGTCTTGAAAAGATGTTCATCTGTTTCAGAAGGTCAAATTATTGGCATCAAGCAGAGAAAACATGTAAGGAGATGCTTAAACTACTAAAATAACTGTCTAATGCATTATTAAAAAGTGGAAGGAATGTGGTTAAAAAAAGTCTTGAATGATCGTGATCGGTGATCACTTAAACGTTTGGTGAAATCTAATCTTAGAATAACGACAGTAGCACTCAGGGATGTGTTTAATAGTGAAAGAGCATTTCCACATAGACAATGTGAAGGGAACTTAAGGGATTGGGACTGAACAGCTGTGTAGCTTTAAGAAAACCACTTATCAGTGACGCTAACCAGCAAAAACGACTCCAATTTGCTTTTTGGACACTGGAGTAATGGATGAAGGTCATGTGGTCTGATGAGTCCAGTTTTACCCTGTTCCACAGTAATGGGTGCATAAGGGTAAGAAGAGAGGTGGCTGAAGTGATGCACCCATCATGCCTAGTTCCTACCATACAAGTCTATAGGGGCAGTGCTATGATCTGGGGTTACTGCAGTTGATCAGGTTTAGGTTCAGCAACATTATGAGCATAAAGAATGAGGTCAGCTGACTTCCTGAACAACCAGGTTATTCCATCAATGGATGTTTTGTTCGCCGATGGCACAGGTACAGTATATTACAAGATGACAATGCCAGGATTCCTCATCAGGCTCAAATTGTGAAAGAGTGGTTCAGGAATCACGAGACATCATTTTCACACATGGATTGGCCACCACAGAGTCCAGACCTGAACCCCATTGAGAGTTTTTGGGATGTGCTGGAGAAGACTTTGTGCAGTGGTCCAAATCTCCATCATCAATATAAAATCTGGAGGAAAAATGAATACAATTTGAGAGAAATTAATGTGACATTGCAGAAGCTTGTGGAAACAATGCCACAGTGTATGTGTGCTGTAATCAAAGCTAAAGAAAGTCCAATGAAATATTAGAGTCTGTGACCTTTTTTTTGGCCAGGCAGTGTGTGTGTGGGGGTGTGTTCTAGCCTACAAGCAAAATAGTCAAAGGTCGTTGTTTGGGCTGAAAATATCTACATACCTTTAATTTTAGTTCTGGTCATTGTTATTATTCTCTCTCTCTCTCTCTCTCTCTCTCTCTCACACACACACACACACACACACTTCTCTGCTTTGCTGTGTGGACAAACTGCCCTAATTAGCAAAGTAATTCCAGTGTGTTTTTGAGCCAAAGTCACTGGAGTTGAACTTTTCAAACTCCATAACTGCGCACAAGTCACTTCACCTCTATAAGCAAGTTTTCATGCTGCTTCTTAATAAAGAATAACAAGACAGCATCCAATCAATACGGAGGAAAATCATTAATAATCATCAGGGCATTTATCGGCATGTGTAGGATGGTAATTGAAATCTCCAAGGAGGGAGTTGCTGAAGAGAAGTAGACTTGATCATGACCTTATATGACAAGATCTGTAGGTAGATTTTAGTGAAGTTGTTTGCCATGTTGTGAGCTTGCGTGGCTTCTAGGCTGTGATGTTACTCAACTGAATTAAGTATTGCAAGTCAAACTGTAACATAGTGATGCTGGTGAATGTGGAGAAAAGCAATTACTCGTTACTTGAGATAAATTAGAAGATGGTCCCCTCCTGGGCACATCTCAATCGAACTCCATCCCAACCTAAAAGAAGATTGCGTTCCTGAACAAATCCCTGGGAAAGGTAAACAGCGGTGTTTTTACACTTGCCGAATAGGCCATTTTTCCTCCACTGTTGTCTGCTAATGAATTCCTAACCTGGCGCAGTAAGGTTGATTAGAATGGATTAGCCGACCTCAATTCATCTCTGTTAGTATTTGAAGACGCGAAGCCAAATGTTCGCCCATCCCCACCACCTCCTAAGCCTTTAAATATCTCCATCCCTCTACTGGAACTGGCACGCAGCCTCATAAGCTGCCTGTTTCGATCTTGAACCATTTTTAAACATCTGCACTTGCACACTTCGAGCCACTGTCTGAGACTTGGTGGAGAGTCGCAGAGCATGTAACTGCAAAGATGGAAGGTAAGGTAATGGACTTGGTCTCTTTATCATATGTTTCTTCACCAAACTGTTACCAGCAAACTCACACTTCTTCAAAAATATATCTCACGCAAGAACACAAATGCAAATGAAAATCTCATTCTATGTACTCACCATTTCTGTTATTAACACAATTCCTCACCCAGAAATTATATTTACATATTTATACTCTTTCCTCAGATGTAAACAATCAGCCAAGACTTGGTTTTTCTTGGAGCTTTGAAGCTAACATTGCTAACAAACACTAGAACTCAGTATTCACCTAAACACTTTAAATCATTTTACATATAAAATACATCACCAAAGCTTGCTTAAACTGCATCCAGATCTTAAATGCAGGCTTACATACTAGTTAATGTATCTAAGTATCTTTTCTCCTTGTCATAACATCAGCAATAACCACACCCACCTGTACCAAGCACTACTCTCCCTACTAACCTTAGGTAGGTGCTACAGGGGTCTTAAAGCTTATAGCCTGGAGGAAACCTGTGCACACATGGGGACAGAATGGACACTGTCTTAAAGGTGGCACGGTGGCTTGCTGGTCAACACATTCGCCTCAGCACTGTTTTAGGTTCAGGTCCCCATCTGTGTGGAGTTTAAATGTTCTCCCGTGTCTGGGTTTCCTCCCACAGTCCAAAAACATGGAGATCAGGTGAATTGGCTACTCTAAACCTGGTATGTATGAATTAATGTGTATGAATGTATCTGTGTATGCCCAGATATGGTTGACACTCTGTCCTGGGTGATCCTCCTAGTGATCAATGCACGTGGACGCTTCTTGTTGAGAGTACGTGATTGGCTGCCACTTCTTGCCAGTGTGTGGTTGAGCTCTAAGTGTGTAAATGGATTGTGATGATTGTAAAGCATCCTTGGGTTTGAGAAAGATGTTATATACTGTAAATGTAACATTCATTCACAGACCTACTGTACAGTAGTAACCCTACTTACGAGTTTAATCCGTGCAGGAGCCGAGCTCGTTAGCTGGTTTGCTCGTTAGCTGGTTTGCTCGTTAGCTGGATGCATTTTCCCCATAAGAATACATGTAAAACTGATTAATCCGTGTCAGCCGGCCAATATACAGTATACTTTAATATGCTAAATAATGTGTTTATATGGGTTTTTAAAACATAAACGAGACGACGATGATGCTCGTGTAGACTGGCCACTAAGGAGGACAGGAGGACGGGCGTACGTGTATGGCATGGTTACACTTATCATATGAAAAGTAAAAGTAAAATGTATCTAACTTTCTTGTTCACTACCTTTTGCTACCTTAGCGTCACTTTCACTAGCATTTTAACTTTCACTGGACAGCGGTCAAAGGTAATGACTGACCTCTTCTTCTACGCTAGCATCTAGGGGAAGCTACGACCGCCGCGCCCCTAGCAGTTGGCATACTTGAACTAATTTAGGCTACTCGTTACCTGGAACATAAATATTCCGAGATCTCAACTCGTTACCTGGAATACTCGTTAGTAGGGATGCTCGTAGTAGGGTTACCACTGTATATGCCTGCACATTGTGTTAATGGCAATACACTGAATTTAATTTTTAGACTTTTTCATGTCTAGAGTTGTTTCAAATTTATCACAAGGTTGTTCATGTAGCTGCATCACTGTACAGAAGAACTCACTGTTGTTGGTTCATCTCCTTGGTAATATGGAACTGATGCAAGATGTACAGTTTTTTTGCATATATATGACTATTCTCTAGGAGATGTGCATTTGTGATGTTTTTCATTCTCCACCTTTTTAATGGAAAGGACTGGCAAATCATCCAATTTACACCATTTCCACTTAGCCTTTATGTAATTAATCAGTCAATCCATGTTTGCAGCTCAGATTGTCCTTCTTTAGTTTAGCACTGACTCTTCAGAGACCAGCAGGTCTGATAGTCACAAAGCAGGCATAAATTAGAGCACTGACCTTGGATCAGACTACTTTGGTGGACATTTGTTTTTGCTGCATTAAGCTAGGCCTCCTGTAGTGCCCCCTTGCTGCCATGCTCAAAATACCTCTCATAGAATTAGTTTCCTACTACTGAGAGATCTTTTGGGCAGATAGCTATTTTTTCACAGAAGCTTGAACTTGTGTTCGACTTCAATTGTCAGACAAACCAACCAGCCTCAGAGATTGGGTTTGAGTGACAGATATATAGCAGTAAGCTGTAAAATAAGACTGGAGGCTTACTCTATTTCCAGGCAGGCCTTTTTCCTGGCACTATTGGTAAACCTCACCAAGCGGATTCTTTCCACAGTTCAAGAGTGAAAGTGAAAAAGTGCGGGTTCCGGGCGGGCCCTCAGGGAGCTTGAGTGGGCTGAAGTGGAGAGCAGGAGGCGAGTGAAGGGGCAGAGAAGGGAGGGCATATCGGGAAGGGTTCAAGCACAGTGCCCCCAGGGCATCTACAGAACACGACCCCATGGGCAATGTGACTCAGTGCAATCCAGTCATTCTGCCGAGCTAATTAAGGAGCACTGTTCAGGCTGATTAGTTTCCATTGTGTAATTACTGAGCAGTCTGTTGAGGGTCTGTTTCCCACCCAGCGCCAGCCTCTCAGAGCTCTCCGGGAAGAGAGCATGGAGGCTGAGTGGACGCACGACCCTTATGGTACTGTTCAAATAAAAAAAGAGAAAAAAACAGACCCAGATACATACATGTGACCTAGCCTTCTGAGTCAGAAATGACAATGGCCCATGTGTCTTCTACAGTGTGTTGAAAGTAGATTTTGGAGTCTTAGGTCAGATTTATTTAGCCATCACAGCCTGTAAGTAGATCATTTGTACTTTTAGCCTCACGTGATTTTGTTGTGTCACATGACGTAAGAATTCAGCCAGCTAACATGTGCAGGGAGAGCATCTTATGTCCCCCAGTTCAGTACTCTAACCACGATACCCTAACCATAACCACAACCTTAAACCATCTTTCAGGTTTCCATTATGCTCTAGATAGAGCTGGGTAACAAGTACCCTGGAACAAAGAACACTGGGACAGCACATGTGGAAGGCTGGGGAACACAAGACTCTGGAAACATAGGACTGTGGGAGATCACGTGTCGGACTAGTGTACATGGGGGACTGGGAATGTTCTAAGCATGAGCAATTGGGAAATTTGCTATCATGATAGCCAACAAGTAGCAGCACAGTTGGACTTATATTGATCATGATGACCTTGAGTGAATATTTATGGGCTATTTCATTGGAGAATTGAATTAAGCAGATTTTAAATTCTTGGGATCAGTGTAGTAACTTGATGTTGGGTTTGGAAAGCAAGAACAGACATGTTGATACATGGGTTTAGCTGGGAAATGATTTGTGACCAAGCTGATCTAGATACTGTAGCAAACGTTTTAGTGAGTTGTGCATTAAGTCTAACCCAGCTAACAATTTTTGACTAGTAGAACATTTTCTAAATGTTATAAATGTTACAAATTTGGTTCTTAAAACGTTCAATCTGTCAAGTTTTCTAGGTTTCTAGAATGTTTTTATTAAAATTCCAGTAAAGTTCCTGCAACATTATGAGGACGTTACCTACAGTAGGACTGTTTTAAAACATAAAAAATAAATAAGTAATAAAGAGCTTCATTATTAGAGATCAGTGTTATGAAGAAAACATGACCAGACTTATATTTACACATGCCGAACATGCTCCAGCTCACATGTACTGCTGACTCCTCCCTCTCTCCCAGTCAAATGAGCTGATGTCATGATATTTACAAACAACAAAAACGTCTCGCTGATGTGAATTCAAACATACTGTTAGTGTTTGTGTAACTAGTAACATTCTGTCAGAAACATTCCAAACCATTATGACATCACGTTTTGAGAAAATTATTTCTGTAATCTTACAGACAAACATTGCTGGAAGGTTTTAAAAATGTTACTGAATGTTCTCACTCCTGTCACAAAGTGATGTAACTGCTATCAGATTTGCAGTAGTAATGTAACAAATAAAAAATAATATGAATGATTTGCTTTTCAAACTTTTATTGGGTTCAGTTGACATTAACATTTCACATAATGCTTCTGACATTTTCAAAAGGTGTTAAAACATATTAAATGGAGTGGAATGAAAAATGGTGCATCATTCTCTCTCTCTCTCTTTCTCTCTCTCTTACACACTCTCTCTCTCTCACTCTCTCTCTTACACTCTCTCTCTTACACTCTCTCTCTCTCTCTCACTCTATCTCTCTCTCTCTCTCTCTCTCTCTCACACTCTCTCTCTTACACTCTCTCTCTCTCACTCTCTCTCTTACACTCTCTCTCTCTCCCTCTCTCTCT
>BRDA01031396.1:0-11401 GCA_036984385.1 Crenuchus spilurus | reverse complement strand
GATATTTATTAGTACTCATATTGGTACTTGGTATCGGCAAGTACTTAAATGTAAGTACTTGTACTCGTACTCGGTTTTTAAAAATGTGGTATCGGCATCTCTAGTATGTATGTTTGACCCTTGAGGAGTCTGAAATTTTATTTTCCTTTAAATATTAAAGGAAATAATATTTAATATTAGGGAAGAAAGGGCCTGGGCACTGCTTGTGAAACGTGAGACTTGATTTGGTTAAGGATCCGTTTATTTGTTTTATTTGCTGTGTAGCAAATTCTGAATAATACCTGCATTCACAGTTCTGGATTTGCTCATTTTAGACTGTGGCTTCTTCTCTGTTTCTACTGACCAGATATCTCAATACCACAATGTGATGTTTCACAATATTAGATTTCTGAAATATCGCCCACCTCTAGTGAAGACTATTTTCAAATAGTTTTTATTGTTCATGTGCTATAACCAGTTAAACTGGTCAGGTCAGGTTTGTGCATTCATTGTAAAAAATACCTTTCTAAATAAATCATATTTTGAAAAATAAATCCTAAAAAACTGTGCAAAAACTTGCGTAATCAGAGGTTTACACTGAGTCACTTCTCTCATTCACTGTGGTCGGATCCAGATGGGTTGGTTCTGAAATCCTGAAGTAGGCCTCTCTTTTGTTAATGGCATATAGTACGAAACAGAGATCTTAATTAATGCAATGATTCTGAGTGAAGAGTAGATAAAAAGGAAAATTGGTGTTAGTGGGAGGGGTGGAATAAAGCCAGTAAAGAAGAAGGCAATCAAACAGAAGTGGGGCTCTCTCTGGGATCCCTAAACCACACTGCCTGCCCAGCCTCCATCCCCCACACTCCAGGAGTTATTAAGAAGCAGCCAATCCCCATCCGTGGAGACAGCCTCTGATTATTCACACCCCACACAATGGGCACACAGCCCTGCGACACCCCCAGAACCCTGATTATTGATCTTTTTCCATGTGATTTATGAGCTGATAAAATGATGAATTGCCTCGGAAGAGAGACTAGAAGCTCCCTCTTAAGCATACAATGAAAGGGATTAGCAGATAGGTGTCATCTGCTCTTTTCCATCTTAGGAGAAAAGCAAACAAACATAAAAGCCATTGCATCTGTCCCATGGGGGGCATTATTTTTTCCTTCTGAACTATTCAGGGGATAAAAAAACACACATTTTCAATAGTACAAGGCAGTCTCTGCTTTTTAATATTCCATTAGATTTAGAAAATGTTCAATAATGCAGGGTTCCTGCAGTTTAATCAAAATCTCCGTTTCTACTTTTTCTTTCAACATCGCATTACCCACTTTATGCAGCACTAATGCATCCATGACGTCTCATCAGCAGGGCCTGATACGCAGTGCACTCGCTGACCCTCCTTCTGCTTGCGTCTCAAGTGCTAAAGCAAGGTAATGGTGAGGCTGCAGCTCAAAGCCAGTCAGCCATGTGAAGCAATCTGCAGCCTCAGGAACCTAGACTGTCCTTCACACGGTGGCACAATGTGAGCCCTCAGAAGGCCATCTCTTAAATCCTTAGTTACACCTCCTGCAAAGGCCTTGGAGTTATCAGAGGACATGACCATGTAACCGGGACATCTTGTCTTAAAAGGGCTGCTGGAAACGTGTGGAGATAAACAACAAATTAACTGACGGTGGGGTGTGAATTAACCCATTAATTAGCTCCCAACAGAGCTGTGAATGCCGTCTATGCTGAGTCAAGTACCGTCTCACCCAAAACAATGGAATCTCCACCCGCCTCACTGCAGAATCACTGACCTGTTTGACAAAGTTGTTCACAATTATCTGTGCATGTGAACTGATTCATTTAATGAATGAAATGCAAGTAGGAATGAGGGTCATACAGCAGTGTCTTGTCAAATGCAGATGTTTACCCACAGTTAGGCCTCATCTAACCAAATGGTTGCACTACAGCTGTTAAATGAATACAACTAGAAAATGATGTTCATCGATTTTCAGATTTAACAAGCTTTTGAAAACAATAACAGGGATGTAGAACGCAAAACATGTAAAAATTTAAGGTGGTATTAATTATTAAGGTTGTACTTGCATTTCTTCTATATGTCTCATCAGAAAATCACATAAAACATAAAACATAAAACATATTTTATAACTATACACACACACACACACACACACACTCACACACAGCTACATCAAAAGATATGGTGAAAATCATTTTTAATCACTGTTCATAATTTTATAAAAATGTGAACGGAAATGTATATATTCATTACATTATGGCTTACAACTCATGAAATGCAGAATATATATCAACATTACAATAAAAAGGCATTAAATATGTCACTTTATATGTAATGAATATAAAATATATGACAGTTAGCTTTTTGAATTAAATTATGAACACAAATGAACTTTCATATTCAAATTTTTTGAGATGTATAAGTATGTATGTATGTATGTATCTATATTATATATCTATCTATCCATCCATCCATCCATCCATCCATATCTACACACATATATATATATATACACACACACATACAAGAAATATTAATGCCACCTTTCTAAAGTATATAGTCTAGACAGAGTGGAAATATCACTACATCACTGGGACAAGAAAAGAGTAGTGGGTCCTAATTTTGCTTTGACAATCTTCAAACCTACTTTCAAAAACACAGAAATACATCTAACACACAGCGATCAAATTAGCTCATACAAGAACCTCTTCACAAACATCCACAAACAGACTGAAGCGCTTGTTTTAAGACTTTACCTTCACATCCAGTTACAGCATCCTAGTACCCTGCAAGCAAGCCAAGACAGCAAGACCAATACAAGACGCAGCAGCTGGAGCCGAAAATGCCACAAAGGGTCCCATGCGCCCTTGCTAAAGCAGACAGTCGTCAGACCCACTTCTATGGACAAGCCTGTCCCTCACTGTGGAAGCGAAGAGCCTGTCCCTAGGCTAGTCTGTCCAGGCCGTCTGAGGCGGCTTCCACGTCCTCCCATTGTTCCGGTGAGAGTGAAGCAGGCATCCTGCCCCTACAAACCCAGCCTACTACAACAGCTGTGGGCCAGCCCCCCACCTCTCCACTCGCAGAATCTCCCTCCTCCAATGGCTGCAGCCAAACATTAACCCTGCAACTGCTGGAGGGGCCATAAAAAAAGAAAAGGGGGTTATATTTCAAAAGGGGACAACGCTGCGGCCCCACACAAAGAAGAAGGACAGCAAAAGGATATCCGAACAGACGAAAAGGGAATCGTGGAGTTACCCGGGCAACCCAGCCCCTGTCAGGGAGAAGAGCCTCTTCCTAAGAGGATTGTCAGACTGTGGAAGACTAGCGCTGATTGGATTGCGGTCACTGAGACAGTCAATGTAGTAAGTGAGGAGCATGAATGTGACCTGGATAAGGGCAGGACAGGTTAGTTAGAGCTTATATACTATATTGTTGTGAAATCATCTAAATCTTCATCACGGCGAGTGTGTATTGGCTCCTGCATTGAAATGCAGAGCTGCGACAGTGAAAAGCCCTTGCATGTGTTTGACCTGAACTGACATGACTTCAGCCTCGACCCCAACTGACTTGACTTCAAATTCAACTCCGGCCAGTTCAAAGCCATTAAGAAGCTTTATATTTTGAAACAACATCACTTAGCAGTCATCTTAGGCCTACCTTACACCTAACGACTTTCATGCGATTTTACAGTCGCAGACAAATTTTCAAAGTCAGGCTAAAATCACGAGAGTCTTGCTAGAGTCGAGTTGCAGTCGCGTCATCTCGATCGTTAAGTGTAAGCTGGTCAGGACTGAAAGTTTTAGTCAGTCTTTTTCACGTCGAGGCGTTCCGATAAAATCAAACATGTTTAAGATTATCGCAAGTCGTAAGAGTTGACCCCTGGTTGACCCGAGCGAATACTGTTGGGAACAAACAGGAAAGCTACGGGAAGCCGCAAAGGCAAATACATAAATGCCTTGCGGGAACACAGTGGCTGGAGAGCTCGGAAACTACAGTTCTCCTGGACTGTAGAAAATGAGGAGAAACTGGTGGAGCCAGCAATAGTGTTTTACCATTTATTACACAACGGAGACGAAAAGGAAAAAAATGGACAAATTGGTGAAGCCTTCAAAATCCCAGTTGTGTGTGCTATGCTAAAGTTAACTAGCTAACTAAACACTAATGAACGGGGCTATTTAACGATAATTTTAATCTTAAAATTTACTGTTTTCCCCAACAGCTTGAAGAAAATGAGGAGCATGCAGACACACAGGACCAGGAATGCATGGATGTGAATGCCATGTTGACAGTATTTTGAGCCCTGATAGCACTGTATCTGTAATGCATGTTACTATATTTAGATTTTGCACTACGTTGTCTTATTGTGCGTTGAGTTATTTTTGATACAAAGAAAGGTTTAATAAATACACATTTTGCAATAATTCTGCTCTTTATTGCATTCATTCTATGTAAAACAAAAGCAGATGTGAAATAATCTCAAAAGAATCTAGGTGCAGTCTTTAAATTAGTGACCCTGCAAGATCCACAGTCTTTCCAAAATCTTAAGACTGTGACTAAAAAGTCTGTAGATGTGAGATGGTGTCAGACTTTAGTCTGTTAAAAGTCTTTTCAGAATCTTTTCAAAGTCGTGTACGGTAGGCTTTAACCAGACATCCCAACCTGACAAAATTCATTTCAGGGAGGCCCCCCACCACCCTTTGTGGAATTTTTATTTTTTTAGGGACAAATACAGTGCTGCAGTCTTGGCGTACTAACATAAAGTACTCGTCTTTTCATATAGCCGTCTATGCCTGAATGATATGCAAATAAATGACATTTAAATTCTCAACATGTCATTTGTAATCATTTAACCCACCGTGGGCAATGCTAAAATCACTACTGCACAGAACACCATGTGCAAGACTGTCATTATTCCTCACTCTTATCAGACAAGATACTTTTGTATAATCTGATGTAAAATGTGTCTTATATTTTTGTTTCTTGGGGCACTCTGTCTCTACCCTGACGATCCCGCTCCTATGAACGCCACTGACCGACTTTAGATTCTGGCAGATTGTATATAATTTGCGGGAATCAAGGAGCACCTATCAATAAGCAGGAGGCTTCTGGAACTTCAGCAAGACTTGGGATGTCTGTCATAATCATGCATCAAGAATCTTTTTCATTAACATCCAGGCAATAAAATCAAAAAAGTAATTACAGCTGTAAGTGATATTTCTCTGCGGTTTATTATCTGATGCCAATATTTTGGATTCTTGACCAATCACAGCATTAAATACACAACTATAAATCAGATTAAGCACGATCAGCAGGTTTGCTAAAACAATAAACATTCAATAATCTCTGCAGTGCCTGAAAATAGATCTCATTAAAGTAGTCGTTCTTGGTGCCAACACAAATGTTATGAGTCATCCAGAAGTGGGTTAATTAATACATCAGCACCTGAGCAAGGAATATTGTTTACATCCAAGTCTTCAACTGATGCCAACATTGTGATTTTCAAATACCAACACAGAGCTGGTGTTATCAAGCACAAACAAAGATCTCAAAGTTCTGAGGTGCCAAGATATCCCAGTGAAGCCTGCCGTGAGGATCCTCTAACAGAATATCTGGCTGTCTTCCAGCCCAACAATGGATTCCTTGTGAACGATTTTTCACAGTAAACATTCTCAAAATACCACGTCGACCTTGTGGTTAATGGTCTAATGAAGCAACCCTGCAGGCTCAGCCCATACTACGCCTGAACTCCAGATCATGCCTCCGTCAGCCACGCTTTCACATGCACACTCTTGTGGTTGGAATTCTACCTAGGCTATATTTTTGAGGTTACACATTAAAGCCTCAAATTGGATGACATGACCCAAATGCTAGAAGGGGTCACATGTTGTCCTGGAGCCAACAGTCAAGGGGCAAGAGAATCCACCACAAAGGCCCATTGTGATCCTTGCAAATGCCACTTTCACTCGTGGAAAGGGCCGCGAGTTAAGCTCTACAGAATATATATCATTATTTACAATCATGGGTAATAAGGTAATATGTGAGAATGTGGGTGGTAAAGGTGAAAAAAGTCACATTTTTGAATAAAACCCACCTATTATGGATCTTCACTGTTATTTCAAGTGCTACCAATTTGGCGCTCTGCAATGACAGGCAAACTGGCACACACTTGAGTATGTCAGGCAGCCTTAGGTGTTGAATGGCATTTGCATTTAACAAAAATATCTACTATGCCAAATGACATCTCTTGGATCTCAAACGGACATGTGACATAACTGGAGCATCTGGGAGAAAATGCTGGCAATTACAGTTCAGAAGGTTAAGGCTAGGCTTCAAATTAGGGTTGTCACGATATCAGATTTGTTTATTTTGATATCAATACCAAGTGTAGTATAAAAAGTAAATATAAATAAAAAAAATTTATAAAAATAACTTATTACTGTTTTTATAACACCAAATGTATAACACCGTGTCAATGTAACCCATAAAGATGACGTCAACAATACACAGTTAAATATGGGGTAAAATATGTGCAACTAATGTTAAAAAATATTAAAAATAAGAGTACAGAATTGACTGCCATATTTAAGTATTGAAAGTGCAAATCTAATTCAGACTGGACAGAAAAGCCTGAACAGTTGCAAAATCACAATAACTTTGTAATTAGGGATGAACCTCATATTTGGCAATCTAAATTATTTGGTCAAAAATGTCGGCCTTATAAGTGAAATACAGAAAAATGTTATTACATTTTTAATGACCTTTTTGGACATTCAGAACTCTGCTTTTCCTTATCAGTTAACAAAACACAGACTCACCAGCACAGTTACAGTTTGGTGGTGAAATTGAAGACAACAAACTACAACCACAACCTTTACTAAACTACACTTGTTATGATGAAGCCAGAATATAGCCACTTAGCTTTGTGTTTGCTACAACAGCTGCAGTGTTAGGGACCATCTCACAATTACCAGAAGAAATGTTAAGTGTTTCAGTGTCTGTAGTGTTCAAATTAAACAAACAAAAACCATTTTAGACATGTTCATCATTTTATTTCCTGTTTTTTTTATTAAATATTAGTAATAATGTAACATACATGCATTTTCATACATATTCATATATTATTGTCTTTTCTGTAATATTGCTAACAATTAATTTAAGAATCAATTAGTTTAAGAATCAATTAAACTCTTGTTATTAAACCTAATGATGTCAAACCAACTTATTAAAATAGACATTCATTCCTGACTAACTATGATACTTATGTAGGAAAATATTGTATAATATACCAAATGTTTCATTTCGGTGCATCTCTAATTGTAATCTGATAAGACTGCAGTTATCCAGATAAAGAGGATCAATATTGGTGTGTACTGCCATAAATCACCAAGATGAAGGCACACTCTACAAGAAAATCATAAAGCAAAGGATAGTTTGACAGATGGTGAGTAGCCCAAGGTCCACACCCGTCCGGGGAGTTGGTGAGTCTGCACTGCAGTGCTATGGTGAGCGGCCAGCATTTGGTTTGTGCTGTGTGGTTGTGGTGAGTCCGGATTAAAAGAATAAATCAGAGCGCTGGCAAAAAAGCCCCCATTGAGAGCGAGACAGCTTAATGGGCTGTAATGTGCTGAACTCCATGTGAGGTGGAGGGGCTGATCCACCTTTAGAAATGTGACACTAGTCCAGGGGGGAGGAGAAAGAGGAGGAGGAGGAAGGGCCCATTCTTGACTTGGTCTTAAACTGACTTCTGCTCACTGTTTCTACATGGCTGAAGGCACTATCAGCAATCTATGACCTAGACGTTGCACTGAAGGATGTAAAAGCGAGAGCTAAAAACAGTAATGACCGCTCTTCAGAGAGGCTCAGAAGGCCCACATGCCTCATTTAAGACTATGTACATCAATGAGAGTGCTTGTGTGAATGGTAAATACGCTAGTAATCAATTATAACAGGGTAGCAACAACATCAGCTGCTTGACAAAGCAAATTTGTCTCGGAGGTCACAACCGTGTGCACGCAAATGTTACGTCTACTAAACAAGGACATTTCAGATGAGCCTGGGTCAAATGGTAGCCATAGTTACCACCTTGGGTAAATGTCACACTGGCTACTGTATACAAAAAAGAGGAAGACATCCGAGCAAGTTCCTCCACCGAGAAACATCACATACGAAATGAAACAGGGAAATGATCTGCTGCTGAAAAGAGAAGAACTCTGCAAAGAAAAACATCTGAGCATATGCTTTGTTTAAAGGCTGGTATGTGGGCGCCACTGACCCGAGGGCTGCCGTCCCCTGGCCGGTGCCGCAGTAAAGTGCACTGAAGCCTGGTCTTCAGTAGGCTTCAGGGACACGGCTATGAAACATCTGGACACCAGGCGCAGTGACTCCGAGCCAATGCCCTCCGGCACCTTCTGGGCTGGCTCGTCTCGCTTTTGTTCTGGCCTGTGTGCCCACTCGTGGCACATCCACTCAAAGCACAATAATCCATATATCCGCTCAGATTAATGCACAGTTATAGGAGATGCACGAGACCTTTTCTGTGCCTTCATTAATCACCTGAGTTTGCCTCCACCGGATGAAGATGTATGTGAATTCCGCTGCCAAAAAAGGCTACCCAGGGGTAATGGATGGCCACATGTTCCTGCAGACTGGACGGATGGAAAGGCTCGCTTTTAAAAGCAATGGCCCTCTAGCGAGCCGGTTTGCATATTTAACGTAAACATGGCATACATCAGGGCTGGTAGGCCTCTTAAGGGAATGGTTCGGCTGTAATTAAGGGGATGAGGGGTCACAGGACCCCAAACCACCAAGGCTTTCATTTCCAGAAAAAAACGAGAAGCGAAAGCACATGAGCTCTTTTTTTCCCTGACTCTTCAAATAGTGCTGGTGGTAGAGCTTTTCAGACTGCTCGATGAATGTAGCCATTTTGTGCCAGAAATCAAAAAGAAAAAGGAAAAAAAAAAACACCATATCAAATGTGCCACACTGGCCCATTTCTGATGCCGTTTGTTTAACTCTTGTTGCTGTCCGACCGAGTCACGGACATTTATCCCTCCATTGCCCAAACAGGATGTACCATTGACCTGGTTTGCTTGAATTGATTAAGGCCACATTCCGAAGCATATTTCCGCTTTAGTACAAGTATGAATTGAATGTTTGTTGCAGGCGAAGACTGAAGCTCTGTGGAAAAACCAGTTCAAATGTTTGCATGGCCCCAGCTTCTTCTGTGGGGCGGATTCAAAGCAAAACAAACCTTGGCACAAACCATGCGATCGCTCATTTCGTTTTTAAGTGGCAGATGATAAGGTTCTGCTAATACCCTGCCATCGCTGCCTCAGTAGTGAGGCACAAATGAAAATGGTTTTTGTTTATATCTACTCTGGCAAAGGGGGAGACTAGGTGAAAACCGACCCATCTAAAGAAAAATGCATGAATGAAAATCACATACGAGCTCCCACAGCTACAACAAAGGCTGGGAAGACCCCGAAATGAAACAAAGACGGCAGGGGGAACTTGCAGCAAAGCGTAATAGCCTTCCTCCAAATATCTGCAGTGTGTGGAAACAGCGGTGCAGTCTTGCAGAGTCGGCATCGTGCTTCCCTGCTGCGCTCCCGTCATACATCTCCGGCTTCCCTGAGCAATTGATGAATTCTCTACATGCTAATGTGCCCCGACGGTCCATAGCCATGGTAACCACAAACTGGGGAGCAGGATGGTAGCACATTGGTGGGGGGAAAACTGATATCAGAGCAAGCACTGCACTGACAAGACAGATCGAGAAAAAGAAAGATTGTGCATATCTGGATGGAGGCATGTGGTCAGTAACCAGCCAGTGCACGTTTACTACTCATGTGAATCAGCTGGAAAGCAATAGCTTTGAAATATGTTTGAATTTGTATTAATATTCAATAAACCTTGCACTCATTTTTTGCCAAAATAAAATTTTTGTGCTACTGTCAAAGGTAAAAATCCTTGAAAACAATCCATGGCACGTTGTTCATATTGTCTATATTCCACTACTCTGTAAACAGATCCAGCAAACATTTGTATATGTAATCCATTTTTACAAATAAATCAGAAGATAAATCATATCAAATTTAAGATTTGGTGGTGCACTGAATCACCTCCTACAGAGCCATAACTAACATCCCTAGCAATGGCTACTATTTTCTCACGCTAACAAGAGCAGTTGCTGAGCTCCAATCAAGCCAGGCATACGAAAAAGAGCTCCCTACTAGCCAGAGGAGCCCAGCCAAAGGTCCAATTTCATGCTTCAGTCCTAATTGTCCAGAGAACCGTGTTTGGAGGCCTTGATGTAGCGTGAGGACAAAACTGCAAACACTGACCACAAAACGCCACTGTTTTAGCCACCAGATCAACTCAAGAGTGCGGTCATCCCCTCTAACCTACATTCCCAGTCTATCGCCCCTTCAATATGGGGGAACAGGCTCTGATTTATAAGAAGGATGCTTCAACTTGTCTAGACTTGAGGGTCCACATTTTTAGTTCCCCAGTCACCTGTACCAGGTATTCAATGTTCTGAATTATGGGTATACAATCTCTTTATGGGAAATACAAAATAAACATTTTCACTATTTCGTAACTTGACATCTACCTTGGCAGCCTGTTTGCACTCATGTGTACTGATACACATATGGTACATTGTCTTATCAAGTTCACTTAAATGGATAGCATAGTGGATAATGCCATGCCTCGGCTCTACATGTATGTGCATAGGTTCTTTGAGCACTGTCCAGGTGCAAATATTTTTACTTAAGGAATAGCTCATAATATAACATTTCTCTACCCGTCACTGTTGAGCATTTGCTAAATGTCATCTTATTTTGCTTGAGCTGTGTCTGAACTGATTTTCAACTCACTGTTCCCTACATTAGAACATGTGCATCACTTTATAGAGCACTATTAGAAAAACAATTCTTAAATGTAAAGGATTTTAGACACTGCATTTGATGATTATCTCATTAGTGTGCAATAGTGAATTGCACTGCATGAACAATGGTTGAGTTACCAGTCTAATGTAGAATGCTGTTTCACAAGTAACTAATAAATCCTTCTTTTAAAATGTATCTTTCTGACGATGGATGTTGGGTTTCTTGAATCTGAATGCTGTAAGACCTTTTACCATAAATGCTGTCTTCGCATGACATTTTCTTTAGTATAATTCTTATCAGAAAAGCTTAAATGTAAATATTTACCACATATTATCATCAGTATAAACCTCTTCAGAGAAGTTTATTTGTGAATAAATTTACCTCAGACTACCATCGTCACTTAGTAAAACTCTTCAGAGAAGTTTAAAAACATGTACATTTATATCAGGCTATCATCATTCAGTACAATCCTCTTCAGAGAAGTATACATGTAAATACATTTACC
>BRDA01031392.1:0-13414 GCA_036984385.1 Crenuchus spilurus | reverse complement strand
TATACTAGTGATTAATAGTGTTGTATGGACTAATATCTCACACTCTAGTATGTAATAGTGTTTTTAGATTATGTTTATAGACAAATATCTTCTTTTTTAGTTATTAATAGGATTTATGGACTAATAAGTCTTGTTCTTGTAATTAATAGTGTTTATTGAGGTTGTTTATAGACATTTTGCAATGTGACTGAGTTGCCTCACAGCTTGTTGCTTGTTCTGCTTCTCTGTATTTCTCTGGTGGTTCAAAGCAGTTTTACTCTCTGATCACGATGCTTTATCTATAAGCAGTAGAGAGAGATCCAGTCAGACTCCATCAGGTCCCTGTGGAGGCAGGACACAAAGTCCCCTCTCATGCTGAATTATTGATGGACAGAAGAAGAATGGCACTCCGGCCTCCAGGGCACTGAAGCAATAGAGACAGGAGAGACTAGAAACCGCTGAGGGACAAGTGACCGTACACCTGCCAAACACCTAGATCCTCTATTCTGTCTGCCTACTGGAGCTGATAATGCACAACACAACTGCACAGAGCGAATCCCCTCCTCAGTGCAGTCTCATGATGTGTTTGACTGAGTAATTTGATCTGTGATGTGATTAGAGGAACGAGAACAGACAGTACCATATACAAGGCACATATGTCCAAAAGTTTGTGGACACCTCTTCAAATAAATGCATTCAGCTACTTTATGTTGACACAGATGTACAGACACACAAAGGTTGTTTAGTCCCTGCAGAGAAGTACTAATTTAATAAGGCTATACATGAATTTGTACCAGGTGTGGGCTAGAGGGGTACAAACCTCCCCCCCCCCCCAACTTTGAGAAATGTGTTCTCTGCTCCACTCAGTATGTTTGGGATGAGTTGGTGGAGTTGGGGATGAGTTGGTGGAGGTGGGGGGTGAGGTGGTGGTGTTTAATATCCTGACCTCATTAACATTCTTGTGGCTGAATGCAATCAAATCCTCACAGCAGCTTCAAAATATCATTGACCGTCTTCCCTGGACAGTAGAGACAGTTACTCCAACAAAAGAAGGATAAACTTTTTAATAGCCTTTCTTTTGTAAGAAACAATTAATGAGCAGGTGTCCAAATACTTTTGTCCAAATAGTGTATATCTGGGTATTTTGGCTAAAATTTCAATTTTAAGAAATTGAGTTATGCACAAATGGGAATTCAGAAATGGTCCTGACAGTAGTTGAGTGATGGCCCAATTCTGGCCCGGGTGGGACAATGGTAATGACGTCATGGGTGCTGTGGATGTTGCAGGTTGGATGCAGTTGGGCCAGTTTTGGCCCAATATAGAAGCATTTCACATAGAAGGTTGTATTTGGGCCACATGTGGCCCAGAGTTCAAATGCCATGATAAACCTTAAATGTGAGGGCTACAGTTGGGCCAGTTTTATGCTATGATGCACTCATCATTAACATCAGTGACATAAATTTGGGCCAGAATTGTTGGATATTTGAGAAGAGACACAATACAGAACAAACCCATGACAAAAAATGAAATTTTTTAATAGTGTTGTAAAATTTAAATTAAATTTGAAACACAATAAGAGGTTCTAAAAATGACCATATAAAAACGATTCATGACTGTTTTTGGTCAATAAACTCAACAAATATAATGATGAGATGTCAGGGCTGAAAATCAAATAGAAGACAGAAGAAAGCTTGAAGACCTGAGATCAAGTTATGAGCCATTTTTCCTGCTTTTCTGCTGATGTTAGAATGATAAGCAAGACAAGTAACAAACTGGACTTCAGGACAAAAGGCAAGAACAGATGAATAAGAGTGTAAGATCTGCTGTCAGAGGAGAGATGAAGAGACAGATAGAGAAAGCCGGAGAGGAGGGAGGTTGTAATGTACACACAGTGTGTGTTAGAAAAGGGGAGGTGTTGTGTTTGACACAGGGAGGCGGAGAGGTCCTAATGAGGTCACTCAGGTACAGTACAGGCTCAGCACTTCACTGTGTCAGGATCACTCTGAGCGGTCAGGGGAGATGGGTCCTCAGGTTCAGCTCAGCACCTACACACAGGAGTTCATCTACCCAGCCCAGGTAAAGCCCATCCGGCCCCGACCCACCTCCACCCACCGCAGGAACAACCCCCACCCACGTCCGGTAAGGACCACCATTACACATAAAGTGACATATTTCAGGCCTTTGTTTTAATGTTGATCAGTTTGGCTTATAGCTCATGAGTTGGCTGCACAGTAATATGATGGTCAGTAGTAGTGTTGGCACTGTGGGCAGCTGCTGGGCATCTCCATAAAGCTTGTGAGCAGATGGAAGCATGAAGTGCTGTAAAATCTGCTGGTAGGTGTTGACTTTGGACTAAACACAGTGGAGCAACAGCAGCAGCTCAAAGCATCACAGACTGCAGAAACTGCACACTGGACTTCAGACACTTGGATTGTGTGTCTCTCCACTCTTCCTCCAGACTCTAGCAGCTGATTTACTAATGAAATGTAAAAGTGACTTTCATCTGAAAAGAGGACTTTGTACTGAGTAACAGTCCAGTTCTGGTTCTGCTCAGTCCAGGTAAGACACTTCTGATGTTGTCTCTGGTTCAGGAGTGTTGATATTAGGAGTGTGACAGTTGTAGCTCTGAGAGATTCACTATTTATACTCTTTATAGTTATTTACTCACAATCACCATCACAGACCATCAGTATCTCTGATTGTGTTTCTGAGCTATAAGCCATATTGATGTCACTTTGTATGTAATGAATATAAAATATGTAACAATGTACCTTACCTTAATAAACAAAAATGCACTTTTCATGATATTCTAATTTTTGTGTTGTATTAATATATGAGAAACTGACCTTATGTGTCATGTGAACTTTCATCTCATACTTGACCCATGACAAAACTAGCACTCAAACCACCTGCGTTAATTAGACGATCTCGATGTTCTTCACTTCGTATTTTCACTAAGAGAGCTTTCGGCTTAGCGTCGGGCTCTCAGTCACATGTGAAATTGAGTCACGGCTGAATGCACAGGGTGTATTAATAAAAGATTGTGATTAATATTATACAACATCCACTCCGAGTGTAAACAAACATCCTCTCATTTTCATTCAGGGAAATTGATTGGTCTGAATGAGTGTGAATTATTCATCAGCTTTGGGAACACAGTACAAAAGCCACATGATGCTTCACATCAGGCTACATCCTGTGTGCCTCATCCAGAGTGGGCTCCTGTTACCCACACAGCTTCTAATCACTGTCCTGAGACCAGGCCGCTCGTTGTGTGGGCAAACAGCTGATGCCACACTGGGCCACTATTTGGGCTCTAGGTGCCAGCTTGGATAATAGAACATTTCTCCTTTCCCCATTGTCACCCAGGACTTCCTGTTGCCAAGGATTTTGCAGACAGGATATGGACACAGGCCGACATTCCCAACCACTGCACTTCCAAACAACACTCCTCTGTTTCCTCCTGTCCAGGGCCCAGGTACTTCAAAAGTCTGGACTCTCAAACAAAACCAGCTTGGCTGTAGACAGTCTAATGCATAAGTTTGGACATGGCAAAATAAGTTGACTGTAGATACAGTTTATTTCCTGTCTTTAACTGTGTTAAGCCTGATTCATCAAAAGACTGTCAGAAAACTCCCCATTTATTTAACCTTCTAAGCAATTATTAAATAAATACATTAAATTACACATTGCATATATAAGCATTTTGTTTGTATCATATTTGATACATACAGAATTTATTGCTCATAGGATATTGTTTAAACAGACATGTTTCTGATGTTTAAATAAACATGTATCTGATTTTATACATTTATTTAATTCATTTGTATATATTTATAAATGATATAAGACAATATGATGTAAAATAATGTGTATAATTATCACAATGATGATGAAGAAGTTCTAAAAACTCAACTGTGCATCAGATATGATACACGTGGCTATGTAGGGTTAATACTTAATCAAATAATATTAATTGTGTCATATGTTTTGCACAGAATACATTTTATGTTTAATTTTTTTCTAAACATTTTCAAATGGTTCTAATGTTGTGGTTTCTGGTTTCACATACATTTTAAATGTAGATCAAATGGTAAAATCAAATAAAATCACCACAAATTATGATAAATAGATCATTACAATTTTATTCAATAAACTTATGGTTGTATTGATTAAAACTACATACACACACTACTGGTCAAAAGTTTTAGAACACCCCAAGTTTTCCAGTTATTTATTTAAAATGATTGAGTTTAATGTCTCTTTGGCTGAAATGAAAACAGAGGAGTTAAATAAGAACTCAGTGAATCTTTGGACACAAAGTAGCACCTTTGTCAGATATAACAGCTGAACACACTCGTGACATTCTTTCTACAATAGACATCAAACATTCTTCAGACAGTTCTTCACTAATCTGCTGCAGAACGTCACATAAATGTTGGCTCTTGTAGGTTTGCTTTGCTTTTCACTTCATCCCAAATCAGCTGGATGGGGTTTAAGTCTGGAGACTGTGCTCCACTCCATGTTTTCAAGCTGACCATCTTGTTGTTTCCTGAGGTAGTTCTGGCAGAGCTTGGACTGATGTTTTGGTCATTATCTTACTGTAGGGTGAACCCCTGACTAACTGCATACCTGAGGCAGAGTTGCCAGGTTCGCAGTTTTCACGCCAAATTGGGCTTGTTTGAAAATTTAAGTTTGGCAGGGTGCGTTGTTTGGGCTACTTCTAAAAATTACCACGTCCGCCAAAAAACAACAACAAAGAAGTGGGCGTTGCCTAGGATATTACTTCAACATGGTGGGAAAATGTTTATAAATTGACACTAAGTATGAATACAACAATAACAACGAAGAGAACATAATATAAGGAAAGAAAAAGAGAGAGAGAGAGACAGACAGACAGACAGAAAGAAAGTGAAGTGAAAACAGTCACTAGCTAATATGTCAGGTACACTCATAGTTGTTTTGCTATTTGCTTCAAACGTGTGACAGATATTTAGGACTAGTTTAATTAAGCTTCTGAAGGGCGGGTTTTAGACTGATTTTGAGCTGGATATTTTTGTTGGACCTGGCAACCCTGACCTGAGGGCACTGCATGACACTGCAGAATGCTGTGGTAGTGCTGGTGGCTCAGGAGCTTCTCACTCTGTAGGAATTAGTAGAAACAGCTTTCAAGACTTGATCACCTCCATTACTGCAGAAAAGATTTACACATTTTTCCACTTTCCTCAAATGTAGCCAGTCAGCCAAGACATGTTTGGAGTTTTTTAAACTGATCTGTGAGGCTAACATTGCTAACACTATAACTCAATAGTCACCAAACAATTTTTTCTGGTTTTTACTTTTTTTTTTTTTTTTTTTTTTTTTTGTAGAAATGCATCATCACAACTTCTCTCAAACCTAATCCAGATCTTACTGGATACAGTACACATTTAATACACTAGTACACACTGGACACAATTAATATTAAATATTAATACAAATAAAACTTTACTGATACAAGAGTTTGTATTAACACAGTAAGTCATATTCAGTCCTAAATCACATCTATTAGTTCTAAGAGACTTTCATTAACATTTGAGAGAAGTGTCATTGTGCATTTTTACAGAAACAACTGGGCTATTTAGGTGACTATTGAGTTGTTAGCCTGTTTAGCATTGCAGCTCCAGTTCTAAGCTAAAGGAGCAAAACTGGGTTGTCTGGGCTGATCAACTACATCTGAGATAAGGGGGGGGGGGACCTCGTTGTCTCCAAATGACCAACACTAACCAATAACTACAACCTTCATTCTGTCTGTTTTCTGTTCTCCTCTCTGTCTCTAGGTGGCACTGCTGCACCAGCACAATCTGAACTCAACCACTCAAACACTGCAGCAGATGCATCTCCCTCTACTGGCCGGCTACCCAAACCACAGCCTTGGCAGTCTCAGAGCTCAGGCAAGAACATGCAAAGGTGAAGTACTGCAATGTTACCTGGCTGTGTAGTTCAGTCAGTCCACTCACTACACATTCACCAGGTAGTTTACCTGTCCTAACTCAGTCACTATTATTATCACCATTACTCCATCTGACAACAATCATAGTCATGTTTATATTCATTACATGTAAGCTGACATATTTCAGTCCTTTTTTGTTTAAATGTTGATCAGTTTGGCTTCAGAGGTCCAGTATCTCCAATGACTGTAAACAGTATAAATAGTGAATCTCTCAGAACTACAACTGTCACACTCCTAATATCAACACTCCTGAACCAGAGACAACATCAGAAGTGTCTTACCTGGACTGAGCAGAACCAGAACTGGACTGTTACTCAGTACAAAGTCCTCTTTTCAGATGAAAGTCACTTTTACATTTCATTAGTAAATCAGCTGCTAGAGTCTGGAGGAAGAGTGGAGAGACACACAATCCAAGTGTCTGAAGTCCAGTGTGCAGTTTCTGCAGTCTGTGATGCTTTGAGCTGCTGCTGTTGCTCCACTGTGTTTAGTCCAAAGTCAACACCTACCAGCAGATTTTACATTGAAAGTAGAGGTGTCATGATACACTACATAAGATATAGTGACTTTACCAAGTCAAGCAGAACATTAAAGGGTTAATTGTCAGCAAAAATGTAAAGATCAGTATACATTTGAGGTTTTAAATATAATATGATAAGCAGTGAATTTTATGTTCAGTTATTGGCTTGTATTGGCTTTTTAATCTCTGGGTAATCTGTTTATTTTCTGCACCACTACAGAATAATCCTGAGCAGTATTCCACCTACAAGACCTTTCAAAGCACAGCTTACATATTCCAGGCCTCGATCAAAGTCAACCTCTGATTCAAGGTATGTGACCCCTTAAGTGTTGTACATGTGTTAGTAAAAGGCATCATTTATATAAGGACTAATGAACAGCATATTACACTCACTGGGCACTTCCTGTGGGGGCACCACAACCACATAGCAGGTATTATTTCAGTGGATCATTCTCAGTGACACTGATGTGGTGGTGGTGTGTTAGTGTGTGTTAGAGCTGCTGATGTTGTTAAACACCTCAGTGTCACTACTGGAGTGAAAATAGTGACCAACCAGCCAACAGTGTCAGGACTAGAGGACCAACACAAACTGTGCTGAGCTGCTGTCTCTGACTTTACAGCTCACACACTAACACACCACCACCACATCAGTGTCACTGAGAATGATCCACCTGCTCTGTGCCCTGCCTCTCTCTCTCTCCCTCTCTCTCTCTCTTTATCTCTCTCTCTCTTTATCTCTCTCTCTCTCTCTCTCTCTCTCTCTCTCTCTCTCTCTCTCTCTCTCTCTCTCTCTCAGCAGTGGTGGTTACAGCTGTTTCCATGTGGTGAAGCCCTACAAAGCTGGATATTATATAATCCATCCCGAGTTCATATCAGAGTGGCTACACTAATCCGATTCCTGGATTTTGGAGTCATTTCACTGGATCACTGTAATTTATAGTCATTTCATTTTTTGTTTCTAGAAGCAAATAAAATCATCTGTAATTGATAGTGGTTTGAGTGGTTTGAGTGGTTTGAGTGGTTTTCAAATAAAACTGATCTGAGAAAGAGTATTTTCTGGAAGTTTTTATTTTGTCCAAATGATTTATTAAGTGTCTTGTGTGAAAACAGAATAACCTGATAATACAGAAGTGATGGCCCAGGTCTGACCTACACCTACTACTTTTATCAGCCCAAATACAACCATGGAGTGGTGATGACTTCATCCAAATTTGGGCCCTGGAACAAAGCCTCAGTTTAGCCTCATAACTCATTCACCTCATACAGTTGACGTCCTGTGGGTGGTCCAGTTTTGGCCCAAAATAAAAATGTTCAAACATTTCACCTATATTTGTAAGTTGTACGTGAGCCTCATAACAAACTTTAAACATGCTACTGTTGGGCCAGTTTCAGCACTCAAACATTTAACACAGTATGTTGTGGCTCAGTGTTTAAATGCCATGACAAATCATAAATATAACTGCTACAGCCACAGTTGACTGATTACAGTTGTTGTGCAGGTGTTGCCTCGAAATAGAAGTGGCATTCAAACATTTCACATTCTAGGTTGTATTTGGGGCATACCTGGTCCTGAGTTCAAATTCCATGACAAACCTTAAACATGACTGCTACAGCTGGGTCAAGTTTGGCTTGAAATAGAAATGACATTGAAACATTTCACATGTTAAGGTGTACTTCAGCCACATGTGGCCCAGAGTTTACATGCCATGACAAATCTTATACAGTGTATGACTGCTACAGCCACAGTTGACTGACTACTGTTATGCCAGTTTTGGCCTGAACTAGAAATGGAGTTTCATATGCTAAGTTGTATTTGGGCCACATGTTGTCCAGGGTTCAAATGGCATGACAAAACTTAAACATGGCCAGTTTTGGCCCAAACCACTCATCAGCACAACTAACCCATAAGTAATGTTTTTGGTTTAGCATGCATCAATATCTCACTGATCACATTTAAATGGAGTTAAATTGGATATTTGATTGTCAGTTGCAAAGAGTCACTTCTTAAAACTGATTCAAACCTATCCAGAGGGATTACAGCAATGACCTTCTTACTGGCCTGCCTAAAATCCATCAGGCAGATGTGGCTTATTCAGGATAGAGCTGCCAGAGTATTAACAAACAAAGATGCATGAGCACATAACTGCAGCACACATCATTACACCAACTCTCAGCCACTTTCAGATAAAATGTATTAAATGGGTTAGGGCCTACTTACATTAACTATTAACAAACTGAAACATGCAGGACTGTTAACCTTCAAACAGTGCCTAGAACCAGAAACAAACATGGCAAGTTGGGTGTAAATAAAGTGTGAGATGTGCAGAGACTGGAACTATTTTCCAAAACAGACTGAAAACATATCTGTTCTGTCAGCTCATTTCAGATTATTTCACATTTCAGCAAAATTGATCTGTCTCTGTCATAATTTATGATTTTTCAGTATTAATTTCCTGATACAATATTTTTTTTATATTAATTTTAGAGATTTAGTTTATTATTAAGTTTAGAGATTTTTTACAATAATTGTGTTCTTGATATAGTGATTCCACAACAGCAAACTTTTATTATTATTATTATTATTATTATTATTATTATTATTATTATTATTATTATTATTATTGGCAAATAAGTCAGTGCACATAGATGAGTAAATTGTGCTCAAACATGAAATATGTGAACTATCCGTAAACTAGTTTTCTACCTTTTAAGCCACTTTGAACCTTTCTCTGACAATATAACAAAAAAACACAATTTAGAAAAGTCCTAAATTTAAGAGTGAAAGTGAGGTAAATTTTAAATAAAAAGTTATGATAACAAAATAATATAAAATATGATGACAGTAACATAAAAAGTGATCATATTTGCAAGTGAAAGTACAGTCAGAGTAATCATAACAATCATGCTAAATATTTAGAATATATTTACACTATATAACTCTTCTTTCTATTTTCCGTTTACTTTGCATTATAATCTAATTATTGTACCTATATTAATATTTTCACTTTTACTTCTTGTGTAAGTCATTTTCATTGTGAATGATGTCTTATAAATATTAATGCAAGTGTGTCTTAAAAACACTTTTCTCTTTGCACTTTTATTCTCTGACCTTAGTTTTTGTCAAATTATGTTTTCTCTTTTAAATAAATGATTTAAATCATGTTTTAATATATTGTTAACTGTTTGCCATTCTTTGAAAATGTATATTTACGTTTGTACTTTTAATGTTTATTTTTTCTTTTTCTCTTTTAATTCCACTGATTTATATTTCTATTTATTAATCTGTAAAGCATTGTGAATGACTGTTGTGTATGAAACGTGCTATATAAATACATTTCCCTTGCTTTGCGTGTAAATAAACTTGCCCTGCCTCAAAGAAAAAGAAGTCATGTGGTAAAAATACATTTCCCAGAATTCTGCGCGTTGGACCCACTTACGCCCCTCCCATATCCGAACGTCAACAACTCTAGACGTCACTGAGCCTAACTCACGAAGTTGGAGACGCCTGAGAGGCTGGTGAGTTTTGCTGTTTATTTACATGTTTAAATGTTTTAAACGTTAGTTATATCGAAAACACGTCGTGCAGAAGACTTGTATTAAATATATTAACTCGTCACATCGCGGATAATGCGAGTTTTTCCTGCTGTTTTATCTTAAATTACAGTCAGAGACGGTCTGTTAGTGCAGCTGTAACAAAACAGCACAACAGTCTGGCGTGCAGTTACTTATATCAGGAGAAATACCTTTATTTTAATATATTTATATTGTTTATGAAAATAATGTCATAACCTCAGTATTTACGATCCTCACATGTCACATGTACACCTCCTTTTATCTACACTCATTGTCCATTTTAGCTCCACTGACCATATAAGTGCACTTTGTACAGACTGTCCATCTGTTTATCTGTGTACTTTGTTCACCCTCTTCTTAAATGGTCAGGACCCCACAGAGCAGCTATTATTTTAGTGGTGGATCAATCTCAGCGCTGCAGTGACACTGATGTGGTGGTGGTGTGTTAGTGTGTGAGCAGAGCTGCTGGAGATGTTAAACACTGTGTCACTCACTGTCCTCTATTAGACACACCTACCTTGTTGGTCTTGTAGCTGTAAAGTCAGACACAGTTTGTTTTGGTCATCTTCTAGTCAGATGTCTTCAAATGTGGACCAGGTTCTGGTTTTGGATTGTGTGATTTCTATTAGTCAGTCACTTTTGAATTAACTGATTGGCATCGTAGATATCAGTAAATACAAAATCCCAGACTGGAATATGCATTCAGGGTCCAGATTTTAAGACTAGGGTCTTTGATCAGTGGTCACAGGATGCACTGTGTTTAGTGTTTTAAAACGTCAGCAGCTCTGTTGTGTCTGATCCACTTCAGAACACACTAACACACCACCACCACATCAGTGTCACTGAGAATGATCTACAATCCACATAATACCTGCTCTGTGAATGTCTTGTCCACTGAAAACAGGGTGAACAAGGTACACAGATTCAGATAAACCATGGTCTGTAATTGTAGAACTACAAAGTGCACTTATATGGTCAGTGGAGCTAAAATGGACATAGACTGTAGATACAGGGAGATAGTGTTACTGTTATGGCTGATTGATGTAGTGCAGTCTGGAGCTATGCAGCTGAAGGCATTTACCCAAATCTCAACACTTACAAACCATGTTTTCACATACAGATCTTTAGTTAGGCTACTAATGGGATTTTTACATGCACTTACATTTGCTGTGTTTAATACAGATGTGCTGGACAGGTTTACTTTCATTTGATTATACCGTTTTATAGGAGCCTGTTTCTGTTGAACATAGGTCATAATAATAAGTCATGATATACCACTAAATGTAATAGTTGGACACATTTCTCCATATTTATTACAGTAAAGTGCTGACAACCACATTTTTCAAGTACAATGTAAAAATGTAACTTTTTTTTTACAGCGTATATCTGTTTTATTCACAGAAATGTAAAGTAAACAAAGCAATTCTTGAAAAAAATATGTGTTGTACATTGTGACCATGTTTTAAATTCTGGCATCCGCAGTGGTGTATACTTTCACAATATGTTTACAGTTTTACTAAAATGTTTGTTAGTTTAAATTTAATCTCTGTAGTCTATACATGATTTCTTAAGTATTCAACACAATGCAGCACAATTCAGTGTTAACCCTCTGGAGTCTGAGAGTGTTCAGACACTCTGATGGAGTCTGACATGTCCTGACCTTTTACAAATTACATCCATCTAAAATTATTTTGTCCTAAGTGTTACACAGACTTTTGTTCAACAACAACAGTGTCAAAACAGTAAGACTGTCATAAATCAATATTCTGATTAAATCTGCTCTAAACTTAGACTTTCCAAAAACCTATTTTCAGATGTGATGATATATTGTGAAAAACACTCTAAACATTTCTAGTCAAGACTTTTGATCTCAGAACTGAATAAACAGAGGTGTTGACTACACACCAGTCATTACAGTTTTTAGAAATTGTATGTGGTTTTATTTCTAAGGCTTAACAAATGTGTGTTAACATATTTCTTTGTTCACGTGAGCGCTCTTTGTTTATAGAGACCAAATGGACATTTTCACAATTTCTTGTCCACTAATCCTCCACTGGCATGAATGGCAGATCACATTAATGGGTGTTGTTTATGTTTCTCTCACAGTAATCTAAAAATATATTTAGATTTAAGCTCTATATATTTCAAAAGTGGACCCTTTAAGGTTTCCAGGGTATGTTTAGTTTTGTTTCTAGAATAAATTTCACAGTAATAGAAGTGTTTATGCAGAATTTAATTTGTTTCCGCTGACTCCAGAAAGTTAGAGTAAGTGTATACAACTTAGTTGTATTACAAAGTACTGAAAGTTAGAGTATAGAATTGAACTCCAAAGTTGCTTTTTTGAAACTGTTACTCCTTGGTGAAACTCTAGTATGAAGTAAGTGGAAAATTGTGTAAATATGATTTCTGGGAGATCTGTTCTTTTAACCCAGCACTGACTTTAGCTCTTTGTTTTCTTTTAACTCAAAGTCCTGGGGGCGGAACAGGTTTTTAATCACTCAAATGTTAACCCAGCATAGGTTGATTATTAAAGAGTGTTGTGCGGGTTTTTGTGGTGAAACAATGCATATTGCCAGAACAACCAGTGTCCTCCATTTTATTAAGTAGTCTATTCTTTGTCTTCTTTAAGCCTTTAGAACCTAGACCCAGTTCTCTTTCTTTCTCAGCACGTAAATGTAATAACTGTATAAAAATCAGCATTTTGTAAATGATGTTGCATTTACACACTGTCATATGACAGCATCCAGTCCAAGTTGAATAAGACCTCTTAAAGAGTCCCCATGGCCTGTCATGGGTTAAATCCCCTGAACTTTGTAGAATAATCTGTTTTTTAGTCCCAAAGCTCTGTAGAAGACTAGGCTATTCAGTGCAGACCTACAGCCCTTGTGCCGTTCCTTGTTCCCACTCTGGCTCTTTTAAAGAACTTGGCTTCACACCGAAGGTTCATCATGTGCCTCTCCTTCCCTCCAGGCAGCGCTGTGCTTTGTCTTGTTTTAAAAATGCAATCTGAAACTGTAATGTTGACATATGACATATTCTAATAATTTGAGATTCTTCATTTCTGAATTAATTTGACATAAAAACAGCACTTGAAATGTCCCTTTATGTGTAATGAATGTAAAATATTTGACAGATTACTGTTATAAATTTAATTATGAACAAAACATTTTCTTTTCACAGTGTTCTCATTTTTAAATAGCACTTTTCTAATAAAATCTTTGAAATCTGTGAGAAATTCCCCATGAATCTGGTATGGTTCTACAAACCGGATTCCAAAAAAGTTGGGACACTAAACAAATTGTGAATAAAAACTGAATGCAGTGATGTGGAGATGACAAATGTCAATATTTTAT